>JAIPRN010002131.1:0-34319 GCA_025469175.1 Geopemphigus sp. TES_GeoC_2020 | reverse complement strand
TATATATATATATAAACAATATTAATCATGTGAGATAAATATCAATTTAACCTGATCGCCAAAATTTAAATCTTACATGTTATTTTCTTATATATAGCTAGTTAAATAAACGAAGACAACAATATCGCATATAAATTCTGCAAGCTCTTAGCACGAAAAATGACTCGAAGGTTCCTTTCAATAAACGCTATACATTTTTGGGCCATCACTTTTTTCTTAGGCGGCCCTAACAATTGTACAACGCATCTCTCATCTTTCCGTTAATCACGGTGCAGATTTTATGTGCCAATGAGGTCATTTCATTACGAATCCATAATAAGCTACTGAAATTGGCCATTTCTCTCGCCGAAAATTCACATTGTAAGTAAAATATATAAATTGTAATCGCTATATATCACTTTGAAAGCGAAAGAATTAAATTTCGATTTTTAATGAATTTTTTAGTTTTTAATACCATTTTTGTGAATTATTGAAACACGATTACATTTTAAATCTATATGTACAAAAGAAATAATAAAGTTTGTCTAATATATACATTTATAACCACAATTTTCTCTACATAATTGATAATTACTCAATAAAAATATAGGTTTGGGTCACATCGACGGCGAGTAAATCGTCATGGACTTTCCAGTCGGCTTCGTCGTAATCATGCACACATACATGTATATAAGAAGTAATCTTTATGAAGAAAACCGAATTATTTTTTTTTAATATATGATTTATACGTATACATATAAACGTTTTTAATTCAGACGTTTGATATACAAATTAAGCAATACACAAATGTGTTAACATAGCGTCAATATTTTGGATTTAATATACAGATGATACCATGCTTTTCACGCAAAGCGATTTTAAGTCGGTTAAAACGATTTGACGTAGAAGCATTTTAAAATAATAATCTTACATTAAAATGAAGATTAAAAATCAATTCAATTTTGTTTTTGCCACTTTTGAACTAGTTCGTCTTACCTTAGGAACCGGAACGTTTATTTAATTAATAGTGCGGAATAGACCTTCCACTTGTGAAAATGAAATTCAACTCGATTATGAAATCGAGCTTTATGAATACTAACAAAATCTGTGTGTCCGGAGAAAACAAAATGTAAGTTTTGTACAGTAACAACGACGGCGATCGTTGTGTGTTGTCGGTCATATGCGTCGCTAAGTGTGGATTTAACATATATACGAGTTAGAAATGTCATCCAAATAACAAAAATTTATCGAGGCGGTAGTATATAAACCAGAAAATATTAAAAATATAAAAAACGAATGTCATTTAAATACTATCAACAAAAAAGATAAGAAAATAAAAACAAAAATATTAAATAACCTAAACAAATAAATAACATAGTTAACTATTGAAATATATAATGACGAAGTAAATTAACAAAAAAATTTACTAAAATATTAAATAATAATATAAATTATATGAAAATTGCTTTCATTTCTAAGAATAATTTATTTAAAGAAATAAGTTATAAAATTAAACAATTTCCGATTAATAGTTATAATAAATTTAATTTTTTTGGAATTTACAAACTTAAATGTAATAGTAATAAAGCTTAATCGGTAAAATGTATAAAAATTCTCAAATAAGATGTAAATACTACATCTTTCAAAAAAAATTTAATAAAACTGATTCAAACTGATACTTTGTTCCTAATAATTATTATATTGAATTTTTTATCAGTGAAATACGTTGTAATACAATATTGCCGAAATAATTCACAATGAACTATTTAATTAAAACAATCTATTATACCTAAACAACACCCAGGTACTGAAAACGATAGTCTATATTTTAAGAATGGATAAAAGTGGCCCGGCATATTTGTCGTGGAAACAATTTATTTATTATTATAAATAAATATTGTATAACGTTAACTGAGTAGGTGTATATATATACAACAAGATGTTATTGAAGTAAATGTCGGGTATTTCTGATTTTGATGTATAAAGAAATGTTTTTTTTTGTAAATTAACTACACGAACGACTAGCTTTTAAAAAATAAAAAGTTTGAAACGTCATAAATTCTTAGCTACACAATATTTTACAAAACGAGAAAATAAAGCTATTGAGTTTTCTGGAAAATATGTCTCTTTTCGAAGAAAAATATTTAATATTTCAATTCTAAATGCCATAGGTGAAAAGATGGAAGGTAAATTATTATAGTGTCTCAAATTAGAAAAAGTTTGAAGGGTTACGGTAGCATGTTTTTCTATACGTCTTTTGTCACAATAGCCCCAAACAGCCGGCGTTAAAAATATGGAACGACCTTCTTAAATAATTCAAAACGCAGAAAATAAAAAAGAATCAACGGAAATGTTGGTGATCGAATACCATAATCAGTCGAGCGAAACATTAAAACTACGCGACTGTATAGCTAAACGCCAAAGAAATTAATATAGATATGGGGAAACCGTACATTTTTACTTTAGTCAATCAACTCGGTGCATATTGTGTCTTTCCCCCAATAATAATCAACGATGATTATTATTAATTTCGATATAAATTCGCAGATCGTCTCAATATATAATACCAGTATAATTCCATAGATGTATGTGCGTGTGTGTAAATATAAATTTAGTATATACGATATATATATATGTACGCGTGTGAGAGTGAAAAAATTAATGTCTTGTCGGTAGTGGACACGCAATCTCAGAAAATTGGTATAACGCCTGCCTAATTGGCCCGGTCGTTCGGTTATTTTTACATTATAATCGATATATAAGTCCGCTATACAAAACATAAAAAAATGATTAAATACCAAAGTCTTCGTTATTCGATTAAATAGCGAATATAGCAGACGGTTATTTAATATGTTGTTACGAACGTAAAAACAAGAGTCGATTCAAAGTTGTATCAAATTCTAAACATTAAATACTGATAGCTTACAATCTTCTAAAGAATACTACTGAAAACCATTCGAAATATGTTTTTAAAGTATTATAAAAGTATCCAAACGCTTTACGTTTTTCTTTTTTTTATGCAAATAATGTCAAAAAATTGGTTTTTTATATTATATTTTCGACTTTTGTTCAAGGAACTCGTAAAGGATCGATTTGAAATATATATGCCTAATAAAAAAAAAAATATATTAAAAAACTATTAAACCAAAATATTTGTTGTACATATAGTCTGTAATCATTATATAACTATAAAAAGGAATGATTATTAATCGTTTACCAATTTATTTTTAATTCGTTTTTATAAAACTAATTTTAATAACAATTTTTTAATTTGAATAAATATTATAATCGGAAACACGTCTATTTTCTTTTATCAAAATATTTATATTTCACAAAAACTTCTATAAAAATAAAAAATAAGAGTATATTTTATTAGATAATCGAAAAGTGTTCAAAAACTAAAAGTAATTTGGCATACAATGAATTCTGGATAAATTATGTATCTGAAAAGAAATTACCGACGCGGAAATTATTTATAATAAAGATGAATGTGATATTCGGCTCCGTGCACAGACGTTGGTCAGTTCGCTTTTTCGAAGTCAAATTATACGAAAGACGAATTCATATCCCAGCTTAACAACGAACACTTATAATGACAATACAGTAACGCACATTAATCGTAATCCAAAATTAAAACAACATCCATCATTTCTTTCACCGACGTAATTTATGTTTTATTGTTTCGCGCATATAGTTTTCATAGCTTTTATAATTCTTTATTATAGATTAACCGAGGTGTTCATTTTATTTTACGACATTCCCTTTTCTCTTTTCGGTTAAATATTGACATTCCATAGCTCACGAAACCTTTCCGAATTCCTAAAATGGCCCACTATAAATATATAAATTGATTATACCCAGTGTACACTATTTAACCGGTTTTGTTCCATTTAGTTCGGTTAATAACGAAATAAACGGTCAGCTCTATCTGATTACGTATTGTATTTTGCAGATCGGTTCAAGTTTGTCTTTTAAGAGGTCTAATTATTAAATATCAAATACGAGCCGGGTTTTCCTATGTTTTTAGTTCATGATCCACCGAGTTATAAAATACACAACGTACGTCCGATCTGTCCAGTATGTTAAACGATTATGGAATTTTTAGTCAATTGTGAACATGGCGATATTGCATATTAGTGTATTCGAGCATTGAACGAGTCGATTATTTATTGATTATTTATTTTTTAAAAATACGAATATTTTGTTCTCGCAAATAAGGTGAGAGTTGATTTCTAATTAACGTCTGTACACGATTATTATTCATCGCGATCGTACGTCCATACTTAAAAATTACTAATATTAACGTTGTATTTTTCAAAAATACGCTATAAGTAACGGATATGGTTGCTAATGAATGCACAACAAGGTAAAAAATCGACTAAATTAAACAAATATTCGAAAATGAAAAAACAACGTCGTCCACGCGTAATGGACGGTGAATATCATGTGTAATTGATTAAAATAATACGGACTTACAAAACGCAATTTTCATGCCTTACACTCGTGTACAATTTCAACAATAATATTACAAAGGATAAATAAATAATTTAAAAATACATTATATTTTGCCGTTTCGTATATATTTCAGAATGTTAACGGTGAACTTACGCTGTTGTATATTTCAATAGTTTCGTTTTTAATTTGGTACGCTGGTTACCAACTGTTCGTTTGTCAAACTATTATAATAATCTTATAATTATTAATCAATTCAATAATGAGATAGCTATGAAGTTATCGACGATTTTTTCTACGACCAATAATCTCTGAAGTTTTTACGCTAAAAATGCGGAATTTATTGATCCAACACGGTCCGGTTGGAAATTCAATTTTTAGTTTAATCTCAGTCCAAATTTTATATTTTACGATTACTCGTTACGGTTTATTCGGTCTGGACATTTCAACATTGACCCAGATCTGACTCGGTCTCAGTACTCAAATGTTAGTTCGTTTTAGTATTCTCTCTCTCCCTCCTTCCCTACCCCTCTCTCACTCTCTCTAAATAATTTAATTAATAAATTAATAAATTATTATATATATATTTATATATTTAATTTTTTATACTTACGATATTAAGCGAACTTTTACGTCTAACTTAGGATAACAGCATGATTTTTTTTCGTTACACACACACATATATAGATTACCCAAAATATTACACCGAATCCCGACCGACACAAGTACGGAAATTGCACTATAAACGATAAGATTTGTATCGAATCCGTTCGAAAATCCAATTCGGTACGATATTATGCCGAAATTTTGTCATATGTAGAACATCAATACGGGGTAATCATATTTGCGAGATATAATCAAGTTCTCGTTGTACATAATATACGTTTCAACGCTAACTATCTCGTCACGGATCGAGTGTTTTCACGAATATCGATTTCCGCGGGTATATATTTTTCAAGAGGTCAAAGGCTCCGTTCGTCCGAAACGCGACAACAGTACGCGTTTTGAAATGGTCAACGTAAGTCCTCCATAATTATACGCGCATGTTGAATTATTATTGATTTCTCTTACTAGTATACGTATTTATATATATATTAAACCTATTCTGATATTATATAACTAATGACACTGGAATTGTTTGAGCGTAAAATTGACCATGCTACTTTAATCGATCAAACCACGAACAACGTTAACAGTTATACCGGCAGGGGCTAATTCTACAAAATTAAATTGATTGGGTATAACAGCCTTGAAATGTACAAAATGGTACCAAAATCCGTTATACGGCACGCAAGAATTTGCGATTTCATTCCCAGAAATTGACGTCCTCCCACCCCCTTTCCGATTGTTCAAATATTCTTTTTAACATTAACGCAACGTTAACCGTATGGGTCCATTTTTCTTAATCGCAAATATCTTAGTTGTATAGTTTCACGTCTCTTGCTAACCGCTTACCAATCCAACAATTAGTACGATCCAATTCGAGTACGTTAGAATTTTTCTTCGTAACGTTAAAACATTGCGCTTAATATGGATCGTGCGTATATCGTTCATATTTTCACTTGTTTTTAATCGACGTATAGATACTTAATTTAACGTCTACGATGGTCAATGTATATTTTCGGTGAACAATACGGTATATTGTAATCTTTTTATTAACGTCCGTACAAAAAGAGTTCACTTAAAATACATCACAAGTTTATAATGAAATTAGCTTTAAAGCCATTTAGCCTTTATCGAGTTGACTGATGATTTATAATTTTTTTTTTCAAAACGCTTTCGGTTAACTTTTTAGAGACAATAATGTAATTGAAATTGCAAGTAAAAAGTTAATATTCTTTTCTATAAGCATAATAAAATTAAAAGGTTAAAAGAAATTGTTTTAAATTCCCTTCGTTAAAATTCGGAAGCTTATTTCTTACACTTTTTTTTCTTCTTTTCAATTGTTCCTATCTTTGATTTTTATAATGAGCAGATAGGAAGGTACTTTTTGATATATTTCAACGATTCATAAGTGGTCACTTACAATGGTCAATCCGATTTAACAATCGCACTTTTTTTGTTCATATTCTACCATCTATATTTATAACTTTATTTATACATTATTATTATTAATAAAGACGGCTGAAATAATTGTATACTTGTTTAGATAATTAAAAATAGAATAACTTAGGTGACTACAATTATCGCGAAACCAATTCCTTACTAAATACGTTTAAAAAGAGGAATATAATTTGTCGATTTAATAATTATAATGAAAAAATAAGCAATTCGTTTTATAGGCTAATTAAAACTAACTTAATTTGAACATTATAATTCGTTAACGTGCCGTACGGTGTATGCTATAAAATATAACGGGATACGTACAATCATAGTAACAATGCTACACAGAACGCGATATCGATTTTCGTTTTTCTTCGTTTTACGTCCATTTCTATTTTTATAATTTGAAATGAAAAACAAATCGTTTTAATCTGTTTAATCTGACGATTCTCATTGATAAATCGTGGTTGACGTTGGGTTTATTATGATAAGTGAATTAGATTACGGCATTTCTGTGGCCGGTGTATTTACGACATAAATCACGTGGAAGCCAATTCAATAGTACCTTCCGAGGTAAAAACGTCGAGTACTTTGGTTCGGGAGCCAATTCAATTATTCCGAAATCGTGAACAATTGGCGATTCGATTTGAGGGTATCAAATAGTAAAATTGTAAAATGGCTATCAGACGGAAAATTGGACGAACGATTGCGCAAACGTCATCATCTCGCGACAAGAATTTTATTATATTATAATTGCCGAAGAAAATGTAGAAAACTATACCCATTTCGCACCGCGTTAATGGTCGACGAAGTACTACAATGTTCAGTTCTATAATGAAACACGTCGACGGTTAAACACACACACGCACGCTGACCCACGGCAAAATCGATCGGACTCGCAAACTCGGCCGACTAACGCGTTCAATGCACTTAACATTACTAACAACCCGTACGGTAAAATATTAATCGTGACATCGAACAATAATTTCGGGGCTCCACTCTTCGCGATAGTTGTTACGCTACTATACAGAGTGTTCGGAAAGCGAAAAAATATCACGCTAAACAACCTACCTACAGTTATTATTAGTATTATTATTAGGTACAGTAAAATTTTAGTAATTATCTAATATGGTTGGCGAGCGATAAATAATAGTTTTACGTGTTTTGTATTAGGTTCGGCGGAGTATCGCTAAATCCTAAAACGTTTTTTCCTGAAACGTGTTACGCCGTGCGAATTTCTCCGAGTTATTTATTGATTCGACAGGGGACGAGACAAACAAGTGTTTTTAATACGTTTACCCTTCATCGTGGCCCGCGTACCCAGGGCTTTTTATTAACGCGCAAAATATATAAATATGTAGGGAGAAGACTGCGACAATTTATTTATACCGTCCTGTGCGACGATAGAACGTAAACGTACTAATACAATATATATATAAAATCACGGTTAAGGTGTTAGTGTACCTGTATACAATAATAATAATATTATACTCTATACACACACACGAAAAGGAGACCAAGGACTTATAATGAAATTTGCTTCCAAAACATTTTACAACGTATCTATTTATATATTGTATATACGTGCATACTATCGTCATCGGTCGCCGTCGTGAATGAAAATTAACTACGCCGTGCGTTGTTCGGGTGCCGGTAGAATATAATATTACGCTATATGGTACTAAGACTAAAATTTAATACGCTGATGTGTAATACAAAGGCATCTCAAGTACTTTTACTACATCGCCGAGGTTGAGTAAAGTACGCAGTCAACGTAGAATCGTATTTTGAACTGGCTCGATTATTTTCCTCCAACAGCGTGTTAAAATAAAATACATATCTAAGCCGTTGTTTTGGGATAAGAATTCAATATATACCAAGCGTCGTTTAATCGATTAAGAATCTATTAAGTTACGGGAAAACCGTTCCAACGAAATCTCCCGACGAATGAATTTAGTAAACTATATTCGAAATGTCCCTTTAAAAACCAAAACCCCCTTATTCTATAATAATTATAAAACGGCGAATCACGAAATACAGACGAAATTTGATATACAATAAATAAGACCTGACTGATATACGACGGAATACAACGAACATGTAACAAAAAATTAGCGCACGCCATAGCATAAACTAGCAAATTTTGCGTGTGACGCGAATACACTACGTACAAAACGAGCTCGGACTAGTTTATGTGCTACCTCTGTGTGTATGTGTTTGTAATTAAATAGCGTACAGATTAATAGACACATAACTAAATTCTATAACGTGTACGATAGTAGGGGTAACAAAATCGACACGTCTAAAGTGGCTATCAGTTCTCGGCAATTTTACTCCTCCACATGTGTACACAAGAATAATAAACCCGTACTCGTGAATCGGAATAAATATTCTAACCGATCGTATTCATTCACAAAGATCCTATTTATGACCGATATAAGACCACGACTCAAATCCCATAAACCTGTATGGAAAACAGTCAAAGCGTTAGTTCAGAACACGAACGCCGAATGGTGAAAAGACTGAAATTCGGAATACCTCGATAAGTGTAATGTAATCACTAACCACACAACCGGAATTTGATCTACGTAGAAGTACATAAATGACACTAATCCGTTTTGGTCACGGGTAAAATTATCATATGATGCACAAACTGGGATGGATAACGGAACTCTGCAGTCTGTGATATATGTCGCGGACAATGTCCCTTATCATCATCCGATGTTCACCATCCTTGTTTAATGGCACTATGTAAAAGATGCACACGATGGAATAAAAAGTAGGAACAGACAAGGAGAAGTGAGTAAAAATTTTAATATCTCGCGTCAGATGAAACGCTTCAGTTACTTTAATTTCACTAACTCCGTCGACGACGATTTACGGAGCTATTATAACGGTTAGTTAAGGTTAGGTTTAATTTAATTTACGCGTTTTATGTTTTATATTGTGCGTGGTATTTTTATGTTCCACGTGTGTATATATTTATAACGTACTTAGTACTTTATAATTTTGAATCTAATGTAACTTAATACGCCTACACACCAAAGAAATATAAACCGAAATTCCAAATATAATTATTATATATTATTAAGCAAGGTAAATATTATTGATTTATTATTGTGTATTAATTAAAATCAACGGTAGTACTTATCGTTTTATTACAACTCTATTCCCCTTTTAGTTCTTTCACGAACTAACTACGTGTGTGTATGTGTGTGTGTGTGTATTTATGGATATTAAAAATTCAAAAATTAATATACGTAAATAGATGTCAGCCGAGATACCCAGCAAATTTCTACGAAAATAATAAAGTCGTTATAATTAACATTTATTTTCCATTTTTGTTTTTACGTTTACTTGGTCAAATTAACACAATATTTTAATACATTAGTAGATGTTTCTAGAAACGACAATACACGTCAATCGACAATCATATTCCTTAAGAAATAGGGGAGTTAAATGTTTACACGTTATAGGGTATATTTCGTATATAATATATTATAATTCCTTATTGTGTGCTTAACGAACTTGTTCAATTATATTATACATTTATAAATACCAACGTGTAAATATTGTGTTTAATATATTTATATAAAAACGAATTCGAAATATACATATTTGATAATAAACGTCAGCAATTTTATCGGCATTTTTGTGGAAATCACCAACATTTATATAATAACGGATTTAATATTTTTAAAATAAAATGTACAGAATATTATTTTATTTCTTGTAACATTGTATGAATTACTTTTGTCATATAATTAATTGATCTCATTTCCGATTCACTTCAAATAGATATAAATTTATATGTATGTTTTGTCGCGAAACTTTTACCTAAAAATTCAATCGAAATGTCAAAGTGGTATATAGTTTTTTTTTATAACGTAAATGTAATCGAAAGAATTATTAAAAATATCTCACGACATTCCGAAAAGATAATCGCGCATAACAGTTGACATCGCATCCACTGTATAGAAGATAGTTGCATGATCAGTTTAGCAGTAAATGGAAATTAAACGGTATACTGTATTTAATTTTCTCGAGAATTATTTTCAAAAGGTTCATGTTTTTGCTAATATATTGTAAAAAATTCTCGAAGTATATTATAATAAGTTTTTACGGGCTTAAATAACGTGAATAGGATAACAAACATAATAAGACCGACGTCTAAACTTTTGTTCAAAAAACTGCTGACCTATCTAAAAATTTCTCGATTTCTCGTTACGTCAATCCCAACTACGGAAATAATATTCTACACAAAAGGTACGTAAGGAATTGCTTTTCCGATATATTGTAGGACAAATAGTATAAAAAAATTATAGCGAAGTTCACAACAATATATATATATATATATTCGCACGCGCTACTACGAACCTACCGTCGGATCGGTGCATTTTCCTCGTACAACTGATCCGGAAGAGAGAAGTGTTCGTGACGAATGTCCGACAAGTTTCGCCATTTTCTTCCTACCCGGGGTATGATGTGGTACTCGTTTGGTTGACAAAGTCCGCGCCCTACGATTGACCCGAGCACGTTTAGTTTTGGTGTCTGATCCGTGGTGTAACTTTCGTGAACACATTATATTTTAAGATGGTCACGCACGTATGAAATCTTTTGCGACATATTTAGTTGCGTCATCAAGCGTTTAATTTTTCTTTATTTCGTATTAATAAATTAACGTTTTATTAGACGCCGCTATTGATCGTGCATTAAATAAACTATAGTCGACTGCTAGATGCTCAACATTAAAATCGATCGTTTAGTGTAAATGTCCAGAATCTAGTTACAAAACGAAAGTCACCCTATGAGCTTATCACGCGTATAATTTTAAAAATACCACAGTACCATACTTGTATACTAGCATTGAGGGAAAGCGTCAGCATCTAAAATTGTCCACTTTTCAATATTGAATATTCCTCATATACCTCTCCAGTCGGAGCAGCCAAAATTGGCACTTAATTTCTGTTTCCAATTAGGCATCTTAGCAATGTTTTTATTATCTATAATACACTCAATGAAAAGCGTTAAATCTTTAATCCTAGTTATCGTTAATAATACGGAGAAAATGTTTAAGTCCGAGTTATTACGTTAATTTTAGACCGTCTTTTAGGTATGCCAAACTTATACTGATGTAAAACTTAAATTAACTTAAATAAAATAAACTGCTTAATATAATTTTGAAACATTTGGTATTTCCTATAAAATGTAAAATTTATCAAAGCATTTTATTAAACAACGAACATCTATTTTTCATTTCATTTTCCGTTAATATTTTTGTTTTGTATCAAACATAATTTTATGCACATTTTTTATTGGATAAAATTACATATAAAGAGTTTGAGAAATAACGAAAATATGTTTAAAAAAAAATTATACGTTTTTATAATTACAAAATGAAGTATATTTTCTAATTGACTTTTAACTATAAATAATATTCAGACTATATAAATAGTTTTTAATTTTATGTTATATTCTCGAGAAAATTGTACATAATATAAGTTTGAGATAAAGTTTTTTGAAATTGTAAAGCGGTTTTTGAACACAAAAACTTTTTTTATTTGCTTCGCTTAAATTGCATTACTGAAAAGTTATATTAGGATTTGATGTATCGTTTTAACCACACGTGATTTTGTGAAACTGGACGGATAAGAACCGATTTTAACTCCCAAAAGTCTTCTAAAGAATATTTAACAGAAAACGCTTTTTTCCTAAAATCTATAGTTATGTGCAATTTGCTTTATGTTTAGCTTTATTTTAGGACAATTACAATTACAACTATTATAATAATAATAATAATAATTATTATTATTATTATTATCATTTTTATTATAAAATAAAAAATCACCCTGAAATAGTAAGTTATTTGCTGTTTATCGGAATGTGTACAAAGTCCTAAATAAAATTTGTTATATTCAAAACCCGTTTTATATATCATATGTATTTTTTTTACAAATTGTGAGATATTTTCGTTTTTTAGAGCAAAATATTTGAATCGTCTTTAAACGTGGATATTTATTATTTTTACTTAAAATTGGAAACTCTGGAAATTTATTAATTACTTCGTCCGGCTTAAACAACGTTAAAAAATTAATATTTAATTACATAAATAATTATATGAAAACGATAAATTAACGATTTATTTTTCATAAAAACGATATTTTAAACATTCGATTTTCATTAATGTGTTATAAATTATTATATTACAACCACAAATTAACAATATATATTTATTCGAATTTCACGTCCTACCCGTCATAAAATTACAATGATTTTACTGATTGAGTTGGGAACAAAATAAGAGTCACGATAGTCATATCGTACGACACGTAACCCTTCGAGAAAATATATCTACAGTCGAAACGATATTACTACTCAACGATTAAGGTTATTATGTTCTTCGATAATTTTCCATTTTTTTTTTATTTACAACACAGGTTATTTTTAATTAAACCTATTTATGATGAATAGTAAATTGCTGCTTTTTTATTTCAGAATGTATTTTATATATATAACCATTTAGTTTTTGTAATCCAAATATTTATTTATCTAAATTAGCGACATGTATTTATTAATAATTATGAATTCATAGTCTGTGTGGCATAATATATACCTTAAATAAATTTAGATGTAAAAAACATGAAAAATGATTGATAAGAATCATCAATCACAATCAAATTTCATGACAAATAAATTACGAATCAATGATTTACAAAATTTAATAATTATAATAATAATTATTATTATTAATAATAATAATAATTATTATTAATAATAATAATAATTATTATTAATAATAATAATAATAATAATTATTTTAATAATAATTATTTTTATTATAATAGTTGTAATAATAATAATTAACAAAATTTATCGGTGAACGCATTTCGTATGACACAGTATAGCGCTCTAATTTTTATTCTCGACTTCACTTCCTGAAAGCAACCCCTGAACAGATTCTCTTAGTTATTTTCTTAAATATAAAGAATCAAAGGACCTATTAAACCAATTTATGAATAATATTATGGAAATTTATTCCAGCAAGTTTTAAAGTATCAATCAAATATCCTTTAAATAACAAGTCAAAATAAATCTGATAAAGTCGAAAAATTGGCCAAAGGAATTGCATTTCTTTTTACTGTCAATTTCAATGTTTCTATTAAACAATCTAGTGATAAATTAAAATTTTCAATATATAGAGAAAACAGTGTGCTTCCAAATATACCGAAAATACTTTAAAATCATTTTTGATAACATAGAAACGTTAGATGAAATAGCATAATACGTAATTAGATAAATATCCTGATGAATAGAATGGATTTAAAAAAATGAATTAATAAAAACCGTAAAAAAATTAATAGCTTTGGTAAAAATATAATTTTTAACAAAAAAAAGTCAAAAAGGGTGTGCCTAATTTTCATACAACGCATATCAAATAAAATCTCAACATTTTTAAAAAATACATATATATATGTGTGTGTGTGTGTGTGTTAAAAAAAATAAAAAGAACAGAAATATCAGGAATATTAAAAGTCAAGAAACAATAATTATACGTAATTATAATTTTTATAATACGTAAAACTATACTGTTTACTAATGATACGCTACGCCTCCACTCAGAGTATTCACAACTTATTTAACACTGATATTTAATCGTGAGAATAAAAAAAAATAGCTTTAAAAATTATTGCTCACGAAATGCCTAAACACTATTTGTCATTAAAAACGTGCCTTAGTGGCAACTTCTTTTTCAACGGTGCACGTCAACACTAAACGCCATTTCCTCTGCATAAATGTACGTTATCGGCACTGTGTAACGATAAATTTGGGTTGCTTCTTAAAACGAATTAGATATAGTGTATCATGTTTGAACTCACGCAAATGATACCAATAAAAAAATATCCCACCTTAATTTTACTGCGGTTTTGTGCAAAAACAAAAATAACGTAACAATTATGTTCCTTTTTTATTTTTACGATGATATTACACTTACACGAGTGCCCTCGAGATATATACTCCAAACGAATGTCAGTATTCGACACACAACTCGTTATTATTTATTACGAACGCGTCTGGTCTTTATTACGAGAACTTAACACTCGCTTGTTAGAATCCATAAAGAATATGGACGTAGATCAGACCGGTAAAAAGAAAGGATTTGAAAAATACGCTTACTGTTTCACGTATTATTTTTTTTGTTAACGTATTGTATGATTCATAAATGAGCTGACTCCATAATAATGAACATCGGACCCAAATTTAGGTATGAAGAGGATGGGGGAGATGGCTATGGACACTAAGGTACTACTTGTTGTCTTTGTTACCGATAAAATAAATTTCTTTCTCGAAATATGTTTGATAATTTGCCACATTTGTAACGATTAAAATAAAAATGTCGATAACGAACGAAATACGCGACAATAAGTTAATAATTATATCAAAATGAATGAGATTTATACAAAATTTAGGCGAATTAGTCCGAATATGAAATATTTAAGTGAACAGTCCTATAACGGAGGGGCTTGAATATTTGAAAAATGCGCATTAAATTACTGAAATAAAAAAGTATTTCCCTACTATTTTATAATTCGAACATCCCGTGTTAAAATTTTCTAGATGAAATTTCCGCGCTTATGTACATCGCGTACGTTCAATTTCAGTTTGAATTGCCTATTTGTCTATTTGTTTATAAAATATAATACGTCATCATACGAAGACCTTTTTTTGCTCATAAATAAATTTGCCAATTTCTTATATGACACTGTTAACTTATTTACTATTACACCAACTCTAAATATTAATTTATTTGTCTCAAACGTTAAATTTAGAAAATGTACGTAGCAATTTCCATAAAGTTCCGTATTTGTCGTTACTTTTTTGCGTTTGTTACTTGGAATGTAATCATCGGCCAAATGACTTACCTTTGACTAATCGTCAGCGAACATACTTTTCAGGATGGCATTCGGTAAGTGTATGGCCACTGTAATTAACAAATAAAACCGCAGGGACTGTACTGGCATTTAATAACAATCTAAAGGATGTTATAATTTCATTTATCACACTTAAAACATCACGCGCATTCGCTTGTGGATAGAAAAATGGTTATGGCTTTAAGTCACCCAGCACGTTTGTTCGCCCAATTTAATGAAAACGAACACGCAATTTATCTTACACATTTTAATATACTCACATAAGCCTACCGAATTACAACACGATCTAGCACACACTAAATAAGTGTTAATGTTGTCAGAACTACCGTAAGTAACTCAATCATTGATTATCCTTTTATATAAGAACTTACGAACATTATTGTATATGATTATTAATATGTTATTATTATATCAAATACAATAAACATAATTCACAGAACGGAGCATTGTCTATAGAGAAATATATTCCATTTCCTTTATTAATAATTAACGATATATTACTACCAGTGGCTTGACTTAAAGTTTTGGTCTCGGGTGCAAAAGTTCGCCCCTTCTAAAAACTGTTCCCTAATTAAAAGGAAATGTAAAAAATATATATTAATACGTGTTTTATAAAATACTGATTTATATATATATATATATATATTACTTCGTTATATATGTTTATTAATTATTCATAATTTAATGTTTAAAATGTATTTTTCGAATACTCTTCTTATTAGTAATAAACGAAATATCGGTACACAAGTATACGATAATAATTTAATGATTTTGATTAACCTCGAGAGTTGAAACTTTCTTCTAAAGTTTTTATTCGCTGCCAAATCGGACATGATATGTGTCATGTCAATTTCATTCGCTGCGGTTCTTTTATTGATAGCAGAACTGAATTGGACAAACGAGTTTAGGACTTGGTGCTTCTAAGATAATTGTTGACGATTTTTAATTTCGAAAATGTGCGTTCGGATCCAACTAGAAAAATATCGCGGCATGGGCGAGACCATAAAAGTTATCGTTGTCATCGCCGGTTCATTATCGAACAAATACATATTGTGGGGCGACAAAACCATATTCGAGTAGCAATCGTACTTCGTAAATGTTTGTAATAATTCGTAATAACCTAAGAACTGAAATACAAAAAAAAATTGCGCACGTTTTATGTATATTATAATATTATACGTATTTTGTATATTTCTCTGACAAACTTACATCAAGCATTCTAAACGTATAAGCCCGGATACGACCACACCCGCTGATCTCTCGTAGTTACTTACACTGATTACTACATACATATAAATAACGAAAGAATAACGCTCGTTTTCGTTTTATTTTTTCAATAGCCATTTAGCTGCAGCATTTACTTTTACGAGCTGAACTCTTAAACTCCTATTTCTATCAACCGGAAAGGACGCAAAAGCCGGAACGTTGTTCTGGTGCGTTCCGTTCCATTTCGAACACTGACTCTAACTTGCACGAATGTACTTTAAATAAACACATAAGCCCACAATCTAAGACCTCTGTTTTGAATTTCGTTCGGAAAATACCGTTAACAGTCAATGAAAATGAGAGGAATGTTTTAAAAAGAACACCACTTTTTTTAAATTAATAACGTTTCTTTAGCGAATACTTGAAATATAACGTTTTAATTATGCTAATACTAAATGATCAATCAACTATAGAGCTTACGAATTTCGTATACAATAATAACTGACATAACACGCCCGTTCCTACCATTTTAAGCTAAATCTAATAACCCTTCGATATATCCCTGAAGGGCATCAATAACTTCTTTTTGACAGATTACTTTCATTTTTAATACGTTTCTAAACATTTTATTATTACACGTAATCTTACGAGGCAGTAAATTTGTTTACCGAGGTTTCTCGTCAACTTGGAATAGTATGAAAGTAAGTATTACAAAAATATACTCCAGATAGCATGAATATTCGCGTACAGCGCGTAAGTGGATGGAAATGTTCAACTTTAAAAGCGCAACACGATTAACTCGCGAAATATTGTCTGGCGTAATGTACTACATCCGCGATCGAAGTACGGCAAATTTGTGAACATTTCTGTCTACGTAAGCACCGTACGAATATCCGTGACATTTGATACTTATTTTTCTCTAGATAACCTACAAACATCAGTATTACGTATTTTCCCAACCAAAAGCCACGTATAATCAACCAAACTTTAACTTGGGTCAAAGACGACTTCTGTCGTTACGAGCATAATATCGCGCTCAATTTAGATATATACGTGCGGTTTGCGCTAGTAAAATTAGTAGGAACGTCACGTTTTTCTATCACCGCAACGAACTCGATACCTCTATTGCAACAGACGCTGGAGTGAAATCGGACACCACTTATTACTGAACGACCCTCGGGTCATATAATATATAATAAAAATACGCGTATTTCTTTGCTAAATTGGAACGTGTAGATGCGATTTTCAATCTATTCGTCTATCTGTTTTTGTCAACAAAATCGTTATTATTTTGCAATCAGCTAAGAAACGTCGTATAACTAAACGAAACCCCCGTAACTTCTATAGACAATGTCTTATGTACGAGTACTTTAAATTATAATTCAAAATGAACTCGGTTTTATTTTTATTAACATTTTTTTTTCTTTTTCGTATTTCGGTTTGTATTTCATTCGTGTTGCGCCTCAATTTTGATTTTTTCCGCTTATAAACAGGATATATAAATTAATTGTGTTCAAAAGTAATTTACTTTACGTTTTGGTTCATTATTTGTATATTTTATGATGGAAAAATAAACTATTCACAAGAATAATGTGTATATACATATATATAAATAACAGCATGCCAAACGAGGTGTTATTGAGTTATAGCGCGAACAGTAAATGCGTTAGACACGGAGGACTGTGGTTTTACATAATCGACGGGAAATTTAAATAAAATCTAACTTTTACCGAGGTATATTTTTCATCGTGGAGAAAATCTTGGAATATTTTTTTCGCGTATATGACACATTTTGTTCGGTGCAAATAGTCACGTCGAATTGATATCGGTAGACGTTAATTAAGTAATACTCGAATATTAAAATAAAAATACGTTGACGCGAATAAAATAAATTAATTATACGTCACAAGTTAGTTAATGGCGGAGTGATAAATATTGCATAATAATTAGGATGCAACTCACGGATTATATTTTCGTTAACGAAATATGTTAATATCGAGAATATTTGGTTGTTCGATATTTTTCGTTTGCCGTTTGCTATAAGGTTAGGATCGGAAAGCAAATATAAATTTCCATCATGATTTCAAGCGAAAAAATTAGATCGCTTCACAGTTAATGATAAAGGAACCAAACGATAGCACCAATTTTAGGACACTTTTACTAGTGGAATAGCGAAGATAATTTTATGCTTAACGCAAATAATTTTCGCGTTATATTATCTTTCAATATACCTAAAGATTAAGATTATTTATTGTTCTGAAGATTTAAAAAAATTACGCTGCTATTTCGTAGATGATAACGACAACTATATAGAATGAACATTTTATTTCTAAATGAGAATTTCAATTGTTCTACAATCATTTTCGTTTTAATAAAAGTAAAAGTAATATTTGAACATTTTTTGAATATTGTTTGACCTCTCAATTTTATTCAATGACGACGTTAGTAAATACTTATTTATAAAATTAGTATAAACATAAAATATACAATTTTTTTTATGATGGAAAGAGGGTGTTGCCAAATCGATCAAGACACAACATTCGAACTATAATTATATTTTATATAAATGTAATAATTTTAAAAAAATTCAGTAATTAATCACAAATTAATCGCGTCAAATGAAATTACAATGAGTTGTTCTCTCCCTTTGATCGATTGCTATAATGTATGGGCATACACGATTCGAATTGGTGACAGTGAGGGGAGTGAAAAACTTACGGTAGGTAATCGTTTAAACGTTGTCAGCCTATTTACAGAAGAAATACAAATTTTTTTTCTAGCTATACATTTATATATCCCCAGCTTGCGCACGCGTTTGCCTTACTACCTATAATATTATACCAAACGGTTTTCAGTTTTTCATTTAGGAAACGTCCGTTATAATGTTGTACACCTTTGTGTTTCGCAAAATGCCCAATATCGAATAACATTGTAATTTTCCAGGAATAAAATATAAAAATCATCTTTTGTACAATACCCGTATTATTATTAACCGATAGGTTAAAGAGAAACGGATGTTTTTCAAACGCGTATAAATAATGAATAAATATATATATATATATATATAAATGTTACGTGAATCAAATAAATGAATTTAATTTAAATAAATACGTGACGTAGGACGATTGTTATAAAATCTTTAAAATTTCAAAAAGCCCGTCATTAAGACTACTGTTCACCCGGCGTTAAATTTGTTTTCGACGGAAATTATTATTCTTACGTGTTTGCTTTTTTCGCGATAATTAATTGCCAGGACGTCTCGTTGAATTTGTTTTAATATTTGTTTTCCATTTAACGACCGTTAAACGTTTATATAAGCACCTTAGGTTGCCTACGGATTAAAGTGAGGTGAAATTAAATTCGATTTTTAATTAAAAATAATTATAAAAATATAATTACAAAGCTTACGCCTTATCTTTAAATAGTTTTCGTTATCGCGCTATCGTTTGGCAATATTCGAACAGTCGTATTTTACCGAGACCGTATTACAGCAAAAATATTATACCGCGGAATAGTAATAACACGACAAAACCGCTAGCTATAGTTTTAATTCGCCCTATTGGATTGACTCTATACTGTTGTTAAGACGCGAGTGACGTAAATTAATCCTACTGAAAAACAATCAAATCCGTATATTCCTTATGATACACTAGGTGACACGAAAAGCATCGCTTGGGAATTGCAAATAAGTAATAATCGTTGTCATATTACGGATATAGAGTTTACAACTTTCATTTAACGATACTCGATAATATTGAATGTTAATCGAAAGTTAATTTTTGAATAAATTTAATAATAATTGACCCAAAACGGCCCACGGATTTCGAGTTGGTGACGCTTCGTTGAATGTATACGTATACGGCAGGGCTTAATTCGCTTATAACTAACAAAGAAACCGTAGTCGTTTCTCGGGAAATTTATGTCGTTCTATAAATCGTTTACGTGGTAAAAATTAGTTTGTTTTACAAGTTAATTTTTCGTTTCGTAAAAATAAAAACGAATTACGTTACGAAGATACCGTAAAAGGCGTCCCCCAAAAATAATAATAAAATTAAATATGACGGGTACGGCGTAAACAAGCGCAAAATTTTACACTAATTTCAGATCATTTTCGATAGTTTTACTAGAGATGTAAACAGAAAAACAAACCGTTAATAATGTAACTTACGACACATGTGGTTTCGCTCGATGTCGTCAATCCTTCAGATATTGTACATACTATTTATTTATTTATCCAGTGGTATGAGTAAAACCATTATAAATGATGGAACACAAAAATATTCGTAAAAATGTACATATGTGACGCGTGAAATTAGGATAAATTATTGCACCCGTTCGTGTGCTATACCTGACGTGTGACCCGATGACGGCTATGAAGCCGAGAGAATCAAAATTGTTAAGCATTTTAAACGACAATACACTCGTCGTTTATTATGATTATTATTTTTTTTTCGTATAATATTCGCCTTGTACACGATATTTTCCTCTTACGCGATAGGTTGACGTGGTGTGGCTCGATCCTCAAATATATTTCAACCATTCGGTCCCGACGAAATTCATTAAACACTACGAGGATTTGTATACATTATTACGCGCGAAAATTGTTTTTTCATTAACCGGATTAGTTTCGCTTTTAATATAATTAAATTTCGGAGACTTTGGCGGTTAATCCCTTTATTTGTATTTTTCAGTTGTCAACTGTCAAACGTTGTATCGCGTTCACGTCATTTTTACTGAAGTGCGTTACGCGACGCAACAATTTCATACAATTTCATACTTCATACACAATTCACCTGGGAATGTTTAATACTCGCGACTATAATACAGACTTAAAATGTCGATTACCCCGAATCAGTTTCTAGAAAAGAAAATCCGGACCAAGTAAAATAGTTTTCAGTTTCTATTTACGCAAAAATAATAATTTTTGATTAATTTTTTATGCATTAGAACAACGTAAATATTTGTATATATTTTCGATTATTATTTTATGATTTAATTGTTTAATTACGCGCATAAAATATTAAAATTAATATTATATAATGCTATTAAATATTATTTAACATATATATTATAGTTAAAAATCAAACGGAAATATTTAGGATCAATCATACAAACACGAATAATTCGTTGACGCAATTTATGAACTGAACATGTCTTTTTGTAAAACCAAGTTTATAAACAAAACAAAAAATAACAAAAACTACCATACAATTTAGAAATGGAACAGTTTAACAAATATAAAGGTACAACATATAAATAATAAATTATCACCTATTCAAAATTCCTAAGAAAAATAATTTTTTATTATAGACATTATTTTGTTGATTAAATATTTATCAATTATTTTTGTACAAATTAAATAAAAGTCTTGTACTTTAAAAAATTGTTACATTTGCATTGATCTCAAATAATTTATACAATAAACGTCAGAGTAAATTCTAAAGAGATATTTCTATCATATTATAAATTTTGTGTCTGTTATAAACTTTACGAAATTACAATTCGTAGTTTAATTATTTAATTTCCATTATACTTTGCAAACGAGATATTTTATTTAAAACAGTGACAGAAATACGAACATATTTTCAACAAACAAATTTCCAAAAGTAATTATTTTGGTATTTTTAAACTAAATATACGTTTTTGGTTCGCTACATTTTTAAGTACCGAAAAAAAAATAGCAAAATAAAATCACACGTTTCGTAATATGGCTAAAAAAGCATAATGGCTATCGTTATGCTTACATTCGTAGAAAAGCGTGTTCAATAGGAAGAAAAATTTTTAAATGTTCGTAAAATCTTTGAGAAACCATTTTGAATCATAATCATTATCAATTATTAATACGGCTTTTTTCAAAGAGATATTTGTGTTTACGGAACAACATTATCGATTAATTCTATAACAGACAACGAAAACAAAATTCTCAATAATCGTTTAATTATGAAAAAAAAAACGAAAAAATGATTCGGTAACGAAAATAAATTGCAATTATAATCCAGATACGTTATCACGATACTCCTAGGATGAATTATCATAATTAAACAGCGATGTTTCATTGCTACGGTCGAGTGTAATATTTAAATCGATATGCAAACGACGTATTGTTTACGGTACAAACAGAGCGTACGTTGTTTTATATTTATGGACGAAATATTGTATCCTGATAACGATAAGACAGCTTAAACAACCAAATGACGTCGATGTGGACACAGAAATTACGACACAAAAAATTTTGAAAAACAAATCGTTAAAAATTATTATACATTATAATAATATAAAATACCAAATTGTAATAACAGTGTAAAACAGGCTCTTCAGTCATCGCAATGTGTAGAGTGGCCAAACGAACGCAGACATCGTAGGTCTAAAGGTGATAAAAACGCACCGTCCCTTCGACCGACCTGCACCAACGATTTTACGGCAAGTTCGATTGGTGACCTCCACAATTCGTGTAAATAACGCAATCGACGGGTAATGTATAATATATTGGCATATTGAAAACTGTTTAGGAAAGAAATTGTAAAATTTTGGTAACGGAAAATCGTTAATCAGATTTTTTTTCAAAGAAGCGATACCCATGATATACTTATGAATCAAGTGTTTTACATATTGTATCATTACTTCCAATTCAGAATCGATAAATAACCATTGCATTAGAAACAATGATTCAAAACAAAACTTAGTTTATTATTTCTTTGTACTTTTCAAAATTCAATTTAAAAATTAATTGTGAAAAACGATTTTTGAATTGCTTTTCTTTTGAAGTTTTTATTATAATATATGCGCAATATTAATTCGCGTTCGAAACACTTAAATAAATACAAATTGTTCATCTCCAAACGACTTATATCGAACAATTTAAATCTTTTCGTTTTTCTTTTTGTAATTATTCTTCAGTTTTTCTTACATTATAAATACAAAAACTAATACATTTTTGATCAGAACGCGATTTGTTGCATGTGTATAAATCGAAATATCCAAATACTTATCTAAAAACAATCTAAAAATAATATTTTGTTTTTATAAAACCAATACGTTACTATCGCTTTGTTCAAAATAAACAATTCACAATTGTATTATCTACACGAATAATCATGTAAATCTAATTTATTTCCTATTTCCCTACAAATATTTTTTCAAAATCAACGGTTAAATATTGGAATACTTCGTATTTAAATGCAAGATTTTTGTAAATGGACCTTATCATTTTAAATAGTTTTTCTGTATTTTTGTTGTATATATAATATATATATATTATATAGTGTCTTCAAACATTAATACAAAATCGATGAGCAATATTAAATAAACTTATAATCATTCTACGTACATTAAATTGTTACGTACTGTAAATATACGTAATTATTAAATCATTACGTACTGTAAATTTAACACGAGTCGTTACGCTTTTCATTTCGTGCACAATTTTTTCGTTATACGTTTATTTTTTTTTTCTGGCGTGGATTATTTCGTTATAAATAAAAAATAATAAAAAAAATAGTTCTGTGTATATAGTTATGTGAATTTACTGATTATTGAAGTTACCATTAAATAGGATTTTTTTAAATATCTATAATTCATTCGTTAATAATCACGTTGAAACGTTTGTTCGTTTGGATATCGAAAAAGCAACCAACAAATTTTTACTAAAAATATTATTTTTATGAAAAAACACGCGATAATACCCACGTAATGTTGGACAACTTTTTTCTATAGCATACACAAAGTTACTATTAAATTATTAATAGAATTTTTTATATATGTTGATACGAGTATTTTTATACGAGTTGATTTATTTTTGTCTCATATAAATCGTAAATTATTTGAGTTCCAATAGGGAAAAAACGCTCCAAAATATAGACAAATATTTTTTTACATGATTATCTAAAAACTTAAAAATTAATTCAAAATAAACGTATTATGTCAAAACATATTTTTACATCATACATCAACGATCAAAAACGATAGTCAACTAGATGGAAATTTATTTTAACTTTTTGAAACGCGTAATATGCATTCGTAATTTAGTCAAATATGCATGTACTATATTATATTTCCATGGCCTTAAAAAGACATGGCTATGAAAGCTTACTAATTTTACGAGTATATAGAAGTAAAACATAGGTAGATTACTACCGCGACAATGAGAAATCTTAAATTATTTTTTTGAAAAGTACATTAAATTTGAAATTGCTTAAACGATGTCTGTTATTTCAAGCTATATCGAAATAATTAACAAAAATCAATTTTTTTTAGTATTTAAAAATGAACTAACGTACACTATTTCAAAATATCGTAATCGTCGAAACGGTAGTTTTCAGGTAAAATGAACAGAACACTAAAAAGTAAATTTGTCTGTCATAAATGTAATTGTAAAACTGTTCGTATGTCAATTCGAAAATTTTATTACGCAAATAACGATTTGAACGACAAAAAATCACGTTTAAAATTTTCTTGTTTTCATATCGTCTGAAGTAGTGACAGTTTTGTCAAATACCTTAAACTTTAGAGTCCAAAAAGGAAACATTTCGAAATAAAAAAATGAAAATAAATAAATTGACGAAATCTCCGAGGAGAAAAAAATTACAGCTCTCCGAACGTTTCCGACGGATGTCTGTGGTTGAAATACACGGGTTCAAACCGGATATTAACGTTTGATGAACGTATAACAAATTATATTGGTTAAGTAGCGATTAAGTGTATACCAAAATATCATTTCGATATCGCGTAATATTTTTGGTATGTAGGTATGTATAAGTGTGTGAACTTGAACGCGCTCCGAAAAAAGTCGTTTATTTGACACAATGCTTACGCGGTACACACAATAAATCAGGCATTGTTTTCATCGGACAAATGACAGCTCATCAGTATCTCGTGTTTTTTATTCTGCTCCGGACAAAACGTTTACAAGAATATAAAAGTTTTTCCGAAGACTGTTCGTTTCGTTCCAAGTACGGATACAAAGGGTGACTCGTTGCGGCAATGTTCCATATCCGCCAAATTTCAAAAGAAAAAGTAATCGTTAGATCGTTTGTTTTTTGTATTACCCACTAAAATTTCATTATTATCTAATAAATCGCGGTAAAACTGTTTTTAACGTTTATATAAAACTTATTTTATATGACGTACACTTTACTTCGTGTATTCTATTTACCTAACGTATTTGTAAAATGGTCCAAAATAATATTTAACGGATTGATTATATTTACTTTTTTCCGGTTTTATTTAATTTTTGAGATCATTATAATTTCCACGTGTTTTCGTCATTTAATTATTGTATTTAACATTTAACTTGGCTGAAACTATCACCCCGTGATTGAATAATGACTTGTGTCTTAAATTCGAAGTAACTTGTATTTATTAAATATTTCGGAATATCTTGCCCACGCTCGCATTTAGATACATACATAACTATATATAAACAAACGCGGCATTACCAAGTCGTATTCAGTATTCGTAACGGTTTTTAAATATAAAATACACGCGCTCGCGATAAGTGATCGATATAGATATGAAACCAATAAGCCCAAATTTGATTTATCGTCAAAACCTGAAGTTACTGTGAAAAGATTCTTTCTTAACTTAACTGATTTCTCAGATTTTACTTTCTGTAATAAAATACTACAATCAAGTTACATTATAAAGGTTCAAATTTATTGTTTTTAATAATACCTAGTAAAAACTGGTATTTTTACCAATATTTATTCTATACAATATAAATATATATATATATACAATTATATTTTATAGCGAAACATGTACAAAGAAAGTCTTAAAATATCAGAGAAGATTTCAAGAAGATTAATTTATTACGCCCGATATGTAGGTAAACACAAAATTAAAAGCTGATATTTATCTAATTACTTTATTTTGAGCACAGTGTAACATTTGGATTGTAATCGTATTATTAATAATTAACATAAATAGCGTAATGTTTACCCGACGATTTTAATAAAACGAAAGTATTAAAAATGTAAAGGTACCCATAGAGCGTAAACAATTATTTTTTACTTTAAAGCCAATACCTCGACGGGAACTTTTCAACTGCCTAAAATGATGATGGGCACGCCCAAATTGAATGTCGCGTTCTATACCGTTGCTCCCATTCTTTGACGGAAATATCCGAGTCGGCCAAGTGATCAACTAAGCTGGTAGGATGATGCTCAAAGCCGCTTGAGTAATTTATTCTGTAGCTACTGGTTAAGTCGCATCAGACTGTTCACATTGGTTATAGCCATTAATAGCCCTTGGCCGTCAAAACATAAGTCGTGCGTCATCCGCATATTTTGGAAAAATGTTTTGTTTTTCGTTATTTTTAATACGAACAATGATAACGTGGTGTTTAAGCCTACGTTTTTATTAAGATGCTATTTCCATCAAATAAGTCGATACTATTGGGCATAGTGCAACTGTACGATATATTTTATGATTAAACAATTTAAATTTGAATGTATAAGCCTATAGAAATCCGTTGTCAATAATAACATCTGTCACTAGAACATACTCGGAAACAAGTAACTTATAGAAGCGATTTCATAGATCGATATCCAATAATTTCAGTATTTGGCTATATATCTTATTAGTATTCTGAGTAAAAATTAACATTTTTAAAACACACGTGCGAGTGTGTGTGTGTGTGTGTGTGTGTGTGTAATATGTATAAAATAATTAATTTTAATAATCTTCTTAGAAAATTACTAATTTATAATTCAAAATAAACTATAAACAAAACAATTTATGAAGAACTCTAAAAAAACAAAAAAAGAATCGCACATGCCGCTTTTGTAGTATTCCGGGATTACTTTGTACATTAAAGAAAAACCGATAAGTAAGAATTAAAAATCTCAATTATACTGAGCTATTTAAAACAATATGATTTTCCCCTATGAGGAGTTTCATGATTTTTAACTTAAATGAAAACCTTAAAAAAAAATTGGAATGTAGGCCAGGATTATTAAATGTTTGGATAATTCCAAAATCAAAATTCCGAGCACTCCTCTACTAATCTAGAAATTTTTCGTTAATCCAATTTTCTTTTAGTGATATACACATCATTGTAAGCAGTATAAAAAATATTAAAAAATATTGATGTAAAAAGTATGTTTCTTTTTTAATTATTAATATTATAATATATGATATGATATATTTATCGAACAGCTGTTATATTTCAATCAAAGTCAGTTTTCATACAAAAGATACGTTCAACATTATTGTTTTTAATAAGGAATAAATTTTTCTTTTTAAAGTGATTTAAATTTATGTTTAAAATTTCCATTGAAATACATAAACATTTTTTTTTACTAAACCTATTCAATGCAGTAACTCAACCTTATTTTATTTTTATTTTATCCTATTCGAGTATCAGTTTTTCCTTAAATTACAGATCGAATGCTCTTCAAATCGTATTATAAACGATAAATTTAATATTTAATTAATCATTATGTGTTTATACGGTAACTATTATGTATGCGAACAATACTGGCCGAAAATCCGTATCATAGGTTCTCTTAAATGGTTTTTAGCTCTTTTTATCGGGACCCATTTTAGTTATTTCTAGACGTTTAAATTAAAAAATCGATTATCGTTCATTTTTAATCAGTAATAATGAAATTTAATAAACTTTGTATCTACCATTTCTTTCCCCTTTTATAGTCAATTACTGTATACTGCTTGCTACTTAGTTTTATTAAATAAGATAATATTCAATAACATGTTTATAATTGATTATCGGCTGTAAATTTGTTAATATATTCTTTTTTAAATACAATATTTTTATTCGACTATTAAATGTACGTGAGGACGTTCAAAATGAAATTTTAAAAATTATTTTATTATTTATTCACACGATATAAGTATAAAACAACGAATTTAACTTATTAGATGAAAATTGATTTCTAACGTTATATGTAAACTACCACTTATTAATTTTACCTACACGCAAATAGAAAATGTCACTTTAAAATCGACATCTTTTTCAGTAAGTCAATCGATAAATGGATAAAGTTTTTCATTCTTTGACATTATACAACATTAAATATTCTTCGCTTCTCGACATTTTATTTGTTCACTAATACCAATTCTGATATATTTAATATTGTATATATGCGTATAAAATTTATTATAATTCCAAAAAACAAATATCACAATAATACAATGTCGAATCTAAAAACCATATGTCGTATTTATTAATAAAATGTAGGATCATATACGAAGAATTAGATTAAGTAAGATTGTATGGGATACACTCTGCAAATAACCACGACGTTTTTTGTTATTAGTCATGGTGATTATATAAAATAGAATCATTATTATAACAGTATTTATGTAAACATCAAAGATGATTATGATAATTTTTTTAAAAACCAAGTAGTTCCATTTTCAGTCGGGTATCATTATAATATAATATATTTAATAATATTCAATATAAACTGAGATACGTAAAGTGTAGTTTATTTCATAAACTGGCCGAAGTTCGACATTATTAAAAACTGGAATGTCAAAAAGCTATCTCGACACCATTCATATTGACAGACTGGAAAGAGTTAATAGGATACAAACACATCACGAGATTTAAGTCAATCTAAGTCGAAATAAAAAATTGTGAATTTATACCGTCATAGTTCATTTTAAAACGTCCAAATATAAAAATATTCGCAAATATTTTTATTCCCCTTATCAAAATAAAACTGTTATACCTAACTTACTTAAATATATACTCGAAAAATTCGTATTTTTAACAATTAATTGTAAATTAACAGTAACCCGTTGACAATGACTTTTCACGAACGTTCGTTTAAGTATATTATATACACAATCATTTATTTATGTCGAACGACTCGACTGAATGTTCATAGTAATTTTTTTGTAAAACGAAATATTTCGCAAGCCAATGCCTAAGAAACTTAATCGTAATTAACGAAATTGTTGTTGTCTTTTGAACGATTGTGAAAATATCGTTTGAGACTACATAAACGGCGTAAATAGTATCAAGTACAAAAAAAAGAAAATAGAAAATTATTTCATAAAAATACTTATATATATATATATATATATACGAAAATTCGTAGTGATCATAATAATAATAGTAAGGACGATAAAATTATTTTATATATATATTATTCGTTAACTCGACGGGAAATTGTATTAATGCATCGTATGCGGGCATGAAGTGAGTGAGAGAAAATTACAAATATTACTCGACGTTTGCGCGCTGGGGCCGGGAATGAAAGCAGCGACACAGCGCGCGAATAATTTTCAAAATGGACGGCCACGACGGTGGCGTACAATTTTAATATCCTCGGCCACGGTTCAAAACGGCGTCTCACCTGTGTCGTGTCTCGCGGGGTCGGCTACGCGTCGATCCTTTTGCGGCGACGGCGGCGGTCCGATCGGGTGGGCATTTCACCAGAAGTTCCGGTCGTGGTCGAACGGCGCTGATTGACAAACGGACGGTAGCGGTCTAAACGACGAACACGGTAAACGAGCACCGGCGGCGTTCGCGCTAACGACGGATCGGGTTTAATGCGTCGGTGTTAAACGGACGAACGGTAAAAGACAAAAAATCATTCTCGTCGTGATCGGGTGAGCGCGCGACGACGCGTGTGCACGAGGAAACGCTCGCTTTCGGCCACGAACACAGAGAGACCGTACCGCCCGGTAGCCAGCGGGTTTCTCACGTGTTCTCCGGCGAGTATGGCTGTGGTAGCGCGACGCTACTATGTGTGTGTATGTGTGTGTGTTTATGTGTGTGTAGTGGTAAAGGGTGGCGGCAGCGACGCGCCCATTCGAAACACGCCGCCGGAGGTTTCTCGCGTAAACGCGCCCGCCCGACCGGTCAAACGTTTTTGTTGTTGCCCGATAACTACCCGAAACGAAAAACGGTCCACGTGACTGAAATACCGCTCGTGCTTAAAGGAAACACGATCGCCAGTCCTCCTTTTTAATTCGTTAACGTCTTTAAAACCGTCACGCTGTTCTCGGATCGCGTCGCGCGTTTTTACGGATCACCTCCATCCAATTACGTTTCCGTGTTGGTTTCACGCACGCCACACACGCGCATCCTCGTCGTTTCAAATCGCACCCGTGGTCATTATTACGCCAGCCCGTGTACGTCCATTTCCAATGTGACGGAACTACACAGTAGGCCACGTTAATAATATTTTTTGAAAGCACCACGAATGGACGGTGTTACCTATTAAATTTGAATAACACCGTGGGTTTGGTAATTTTCCCTATGCTCTAAAAGTAATCTTACAAAAACGGGTAATGGTCGTTAATAATTTATCGACGATTACATATAAACAAACACGGAAATCAGAATAAAAATCATTTTTTCTGCTTCGATCGTACGCAAACGACTTTACCGATTTTAGTGACGCGTGGTCGGTCTTTATCAGCCTGTTTATATTCTATAGACATCGTTTAGAAAACAACTCGACCGTATTTATTCCTTAAATAGTTTTCAAGCAGTTTAAGCTTTAAGAATGTCCAACATGTACTGGCCACTGTCACTGATGAGAAATAAGTAAAAATGTCTGGAAAACTAGTAATTTCATTGACCGATAATATAGTCGTATTATCGAAAATGCTTTGGCAATATTTAAGGTCGGAAAAATATAGAATATTGAACGATTCAATTTGTCCAACTAATTTCACTCGATCAAGCCTCCAAATTCTTATGCTAACTTTTTCGCCCCAACACTATAATTCATTAATCATCGGATATCATTCCACGTCGTAAAATGCCACCGAGTAAATTACTTATTTCATTACAACCCGCTACACGTCATGCTTGTAATTGTGTAACAACAATTTGAATACATCAGCGTACAGCATACATTTAGCTCGTGCTTTTTCTTTTCACTAGAGTGTTACAGTTTCAATAATATTGTTGCTGTCACCGTAAAAGTTCCTTTATTGAAAAGAATATCGCTAATAGATTTCGTACTTTTTAAACCCGTGCGTTCTTTTCAAATACGCATAATTAAATATATTTTTTATTATACCCAACCCAGGAAAACCCACAAAGAATGATAGGTTATCTGTAATTTCATTATCTCATTATCAGACAGAAGAAACTAAAAAACAGTGGTTTTGCGACCACGTGCTCGTATTTATGAGGACTAAATCCCAAGTAATAAATGAAATATTTTTCTGAATAATTCGCGCATCAAACAGAGTATAACACGCTTTTCTTTCAAAACAATGAAAATATTTGTGATTTATTAAACGAAGAATCGCAATATATATTTTATTTTAAAAAACTCCAGTACTATTTGAGTTATAGACTATAAAAAAATAGAAATAAATTTACGTGCGTAGATATTGATGTGAATGTTCAATGTCGATATTTTCAAAAAGCTATTAGTAAAACTCAAGGACGTTGTAATCGGTTAAAAATTAATTCGACCTTTTCGAAGCCGTCTATACCCCTAATATATATACACGTATAGATTGTAACGTTACGAAATTTTAAGACACATTATGTAGCTAGCCAAAATAAAAGTAATTATTGACTTAAAAGTTATAGATGGTGCTATTGTGGGGCACTCCACGCGCCAATATATGTATATATAAATTTGACAGGGGACCGTCGGCCTCACCCCTCTCTCGAACCGAACGTTACTGTCGCTTTGGTCTAAAATGTCAATGGGTGGGACGCAACTCTCTTAACTACGGTATATCGCCCGGAAACGGACGATTAAAAACATTTTCCCTATACCGGGCGATCGTGCGGAAAATAATGGACCAAACGAGAAAGACCGATTAGGTTCCAACAATCGAGAAGGAAACGTATAAGACAATTAGGACAACATCGTCAATAACATCAGGTTTTAAATTTTCTCGCCGGTATATCCAATCTACTCTTTTATGCCGTAATGTAATCGAATTACTTTGTCGAACATTCTAGGTGTGTTCTAAAAGTGCCCGGCTTCCAATAATTATATTAATAATGTATGAAAAGTATTCGTTGACGAAGTGATGAAAGATATATTCGTTCTGTTATTTGTACTTTAACGCATCGATAGCAGGCGTCAACTACTTATAAACAGCCTTTATTAATGAGTTTTACAAGATACGCCCGTCGAATATTAATTTTTAACAAAATGAGGGAACGGCTAGAGCAGCAATATTATGTCGAATTTCGTCAAAAACATGACGATTGCCAAATACAAACTATTTGAAAAATTCAATAGACTTTTGGTGATTATTCTATGGGAATCAAGCAAATTAAAAGTTGGTTCGTTTAATAAATTTAATTAATTAAACAACCGGTTCGAAAATGACCACGTAACAGTGGAGAGTTAATCACGTTCCGATAAGCTCTCGATAATGCGAAATGACGAATTTGTTAACCAAATGCGGACTATGGACATGCAGAATTGTCGACTAACTCTCTCTGAGTAATCATGTATGGAAGTGAATATAAGTATTGGTTTGGTTTATTCTATTTTGTATGATAATTCGGGTATTCGGAGAATGTCAGTAAAGTGCTTGTTAATATAGCTAACGACAGAGCAAAATTAATTCCACCTGGAAACCAGACAGGATATGATGCAGTTTGTAAATTGTGACTTCGACTTTCTGAATACTATAAGTTGATGTCCAATAAGTTATATGTTTAAAGTATTTGCTAGCATCAAATTCGTGAAAACATGACAATAGTTAAGTTACACGTGAATTCGATTTTATTTTGATAAACTAGACAATACCCAATATAGTATAAATATATATATATATATATATATATATATACCAACCCCTTCAAAAATAACACTATAAATATAGAACCATCTTAACGCTACTGGAGAGGTTAGGTTAGTAAAACGCTTATAACTACTATGTCAAAAATATTCGTTATTTTAACGTAGAATTCGTATATAACCTAATGTCGATATCATCAACTTTGACAAAATATAAACAGATAATAAACGAAAATGAAAACGATGAAACATTGAAAAACACAGAAATTCCATTCAAAAATAAATTACGTGCTGACAGATGTGATTGTGGTTTATACAAAATTTATTTCGACATATTTGTGATATGTGTCATCGTGTATGGCTTATAATGGATTCGAAACGGGTTAAAAACACTAATATGATTTTGTTGCAGCATTAATTCGCTGAAAATGTATTTCAAATTTTTGCAAACAAGCGCTAATAAAATACTTAATTTAAGTTAGCACCGGTATATTGTCTAAGATTTTTCAAACTAGCGATAAAAATTTATTATGACTTTCCTAGATATCGCTAGGCTGTAGCGGCTAAGCCGCTAAACAGGGGAAGAAAGATTATTTTGTATTCTTTTTATTTTAATTCGCGCAGATGATGTAAATGGTTGCCCCGTTGCAAGGTATTGTTCTGTCGCCGCACACCATTCACGTGACAGTTTTTAAAAAGTGATAGTTCTTAAGGATTATTGTGAATTAGATTCGATGTACGGAGGGCGGGGTAAAACAACGTGGGGATAGCTCGCGTTGCCCGTCTACCCTTAAAGATGATCGTTTTTGTAAAACTTTATTGGAATTTTTCAATAAACCATGACGACTCACTGGTCCGAAGTACTGCCTTCAGGCTTTCCGAGCCCCCCTCCAGGAACTCACCTTGACGTGGTGAGGGGGCTTGAGCGGATGCTCAATGAAACTCTGTGCTATACCAACTGTGACTTTGTCACTGGTAGGGTCTCCCATGTTGGGCAGGACAGAGTGGA
>JAIPRN010002130.1:0-32500 GCA_025469175.1 Geopemphigus sp. TES_GeoC_2020 | reverse complement strand
ACAAAGTCCTTTTTTGCCAACATCGATTTTATCTCTCGTAAAATTTTCCGCAACTCTTCGTTTAAACGATCCGTGTTCACAATTATAACATGTTTAAATCTAATAACATTCAAATTAATCGCGAGACTCATTCCCCATATACGATTTTATTTTTAAAATATTGAATTAATGATAAAAATTTATGAAGAAATTAAATTTTTGGCTCTCTGAAAGGTAATTAGGAAAATCATCTCGAGATCATTTTTACCACTCAAATACAGACGATAACGTATATTCACACAGACACAATTTGATGTTAAATCATAATAACAAAATTATTTTTTTTTAATACGCGATTATTCATTATAGTTGCTTCTTGCTTCCTAGTACTATAAAAAAAAACACCGTTGCCACTGTTTAGAACTTCCGAAATAAATTTAAAAAAATATTTTGAACGCTATGTAACTTCGTCGAAGCAAAAACCTAAGAAAACAAATTTAAATTTGAAATCAATTATTCAAAACAAAAATGTTAAATAATTAAAGAAAATCGTTTAGTCACTTTTATTGCGCTCTATGTTCGTGAACAACACCAAATCAAATACTTAAAACGGAAAGGAAAATTTAAATTTAAGTTTAAATTATCCAAATAGCATTGCGGTATCACTGAAATCACTCCCTCCCTTAAATTTACCAACCAAATTATACCTATGAGAATATACGTCGATCATAAATCGTGGAAAAAATGATTTTTTTATTATTTATTTTAACGCGTTACGGACGCACAGCCTTATTAGTTGGAACTATAAATCGTGAGAAGACCCAATCTAGAAAGTCCATAACGCGAAATGACGTAAATTGAACAAATTCAATCTTCCCGTATTTAGTTAAGTAACGGGAAATGTATTTTGGGCAATCGTGTTCAGGCATTCCAACTAACGCCGGCCTGTACCTCGTAAACGCGTTTAGTTCGTCCAATCGATATCGTAAACGATGTGTTACAATTACGTTACGTTAATTACGACAATACGCTTAAAATAACGTCTTAGACTACGCGTCGAACTTCAGTGAGTCACCGGCGGAGGAGAGCTAAACACGAGACGGCGACGGACGTCAAGAACAACGGTTGGCGGCGACGAGTCGGCGATACGGCAGCGGACACGGTCTGCAGGCATCTGTCGACGAACGTCCGTTTTACCACGCCGACGGGCTGCCCGTTGAGCTCCAGCGGCGATATACAATAGTTTTTGCCGGTAAATAGCTCGGTGGTGGACGCGTTGCCGAACGGTCGGCCGTCCAGGAACCGGAACAGGTGACAGTCGCACGGGAAGTGGTTGCCCACCACGGTTAACCCGTCCGAGGCGACCACCGCGAACGAGCCGCGGCGCGGGCTGTCCAACACGTGGTTCCCGTTGAACCGGAAGTGCCGGATACGGTTATCCCGGACCACGGACAAGCTTTGCACCGAGTCGATCTTGTTGTTCAACAAGTTCAGGCTACCAACGTGCGTAAGCCCGACGAACGCGTCCGGCCGGATCACGCCCAGGTCCGAGTCCTGCACAGCCAGCACGTGCACGTGACTCAGCCCGCGGAACGTGTACGGCTTCAGCGACGTAAGATCCATGAACGACAGCTTCAGCAGACCCACCGAGTCCAGCCCGTTGAACGAATCCGGTTGCAGTTGCCGGATACCCGATGGCAATATCAGATGTTCCACGTTGGTCAGACCGGAAAACGCGTTGGCCGACACCTGGAAATCGTTTCGCTTTGAATCGACCACCTCCTGATGTCCGATCAATTTCTGGGATATTCTCTCCACGAGCCGAAACGGTTCCTATTATTATTACTATTGTAACGGGAAATTCTCAAAGTTCCATTTTCTAAGCCAGAGTATGGTACGATCGGGTACAGTCTTAGGTAATCGTATAAAGTCGAGTATCAGTTATACAATCGCGTACGATTTTTCGCTTACGAATTTTACACTTACGTGTGAAATTGTCGTACAATCAACTTAGAAAATATCACGAGTACTTATATAATTTTCGTGGTTATCTACAAATCGAAAATTTACCCCGATTTGTCGTAAAACTCCATCACGAATTAATAACAAGTAATGCATAAACGCTTTTCGTGAAAAATAATTATTGTACGTAATATGTCATCAACACAAAATTGACTCGACCCGTAGAACAGAGAAACCTAAATTCGATTGAAAACTGATTCGGCTACATTTGATTACTAGTAGGATACAATCAAAAGGATGGTTTTCGTAAATTAAAACTGACCACCTTGCCCGACGAAAGATGAAACGCAATTAATTATTTACTGTTTTCAACCACCACTCTCGTCGCATTTCGAGATTCTATCCAACCTCCTGATCACCGATAACATATCGAATTAAATAACTCATACATAATATTAAAGTAAACGCTTAATTTAAGTTATACTACGAAAGCTGTTAATAAGTCAATAAACATTGAGTTCGTTACAAAATTATACTAATTGTATTAACTTTTTATCGTCGCTGACACAATTTTTATTATTTTTTCGCTTAATATTATTTAAGTCTAAATGTAATCATAACCAAGTAGAGCATAATATTCCAAACGTCTTTAGACTTTTCAATATTGTGAACAAGTTTTCGGATAAAAGAACAGTGCTCCAAATTTAACCTAAACTAACGAATATTTTCAATTTTCCTAGTACCTAAATGTATTTAATATTTAAAGAAAAACCGCTGAATAATTGTGCGAAAAAGTGGAAAATTATGATAGATTCTTTTAATTTTCTTCGAACATAGTGCGCTATGTTTTTTAAGTAATTTAGCGCTAAGTAATTTAGCACCTGCAATGCGTTGATGGCTTATTTTTCTGCTGAAAATAGCTAAGTCTATGAATAAATTTGAACATAGAAAATCTCACCGTATGCAACGGGTTGTTATTTAACAATATCAGCCTTATGTTGGCTGTGCCGGCGAACGCGAACTCGTCAATCACTTTGATCTGATTGTAACCCAAAAGGATGGCTGTGACGTTCTGGAGGCCCGCGAACGAGAACTTCTTAAGCGAGCTGAGCGGCGTGTGCTGGATAGACAACTCCCGGAGCCGGGACAGACCACGGAATGCGAAACGCTCGACGTTGTCAATGCTGTTGGCGTCCAGCGTCAGCTTGCGCAAATGCCGAAGCCCGGCAAAAGCTTCAGTTGGTAGAAACGTCAGGTTGTTCTTGGTAAGTGACAAGTGTTCTACGGACTTGGGTAGGTCACGCAACGGCACGTACGTCAAGTGTCCCGAATTACAAAGGATCTACGTATATAAATAGGAGATACGCATTAATAATTTTTTCAAACATTCGGTATTTTTATCACAAAATAACGAGTAATTAATTTTCTTTCTGAAAATGTTTAATTCATTTTTGTGTAAAATACCAAAATTCTTAAGACTTGTTCGAAATCGGTTAATGCCAATTATAACCAAAAGCAAATTGTTTTTACTTCTCGGAACCTGAATAATAATTAAACATCCAAAAAATTATAAAAGTTTATAGAGTTTTATAAACCCTAAATACTTCATGACGAATTGATTTTACGCTTAGTTTCTCATAATACAATTTGAAATTTTGTGACGTTATTTTCAAATATACTTTCCATATTCGTTCGAAATTAGACTGGATTTGAGGAAAATAAACGTTAAATTATTTATGTCATACAAAATATAAAAATATTATATATATACATGTCATATAAAATATATTGTCTAAATATGTTTTCCTTAATAGTGATAGTAAAAGTAATAATAATACAGTTATACTATATCAGTATGCTTTGGTTCTCTATGCTTCCAATGTCTTCGAACATAATAATAATATTAATTATTTTAAATCGAAAAAATTTTAAAATCAACGAATCGCAGCTACTTACGTAAACCTATATTTATCGCGATACACGTATATACACTTATATCGTATTAGATCACGGGGTGTGTACAATATATTTATCGAAACAAACGAAAATTTTCCTCGAAAAACAGGGAAGTCCTACGTTTGCGTATTTACAGTATATATAAATATTGTACTATACAATGGTGTGAAAGGGACGGGTAAAACTTGGAAATGTAAACGCGTGGGGAGCAAATATTATGACAATGGCGCGCGAATTTTTTTATTATATCAGCCCCGTGTCCGGTTCAGTAGTTGGAATAAATCCAAATTTAAAACGAGAACGATAATCGCACATAGGTAAACGCTTGATAATACACATATGGTCTTGTACAATGAGACAATCTAGTACAATAGGTATACGTTATAATAATAGTCATTGATTTACTTGTTTTTGTGATAAACAGATACAGTCCAAAGGGCACGTCCACGAACGCGCCGAGTTGGCGGTTATCAAAATCAGTGTCGTCTGCAAAAATTGCATACCGTTCATTTCGTCTGGAAAAAAAACAAACGTACATATATATATATATCAGTATTTATACTTCCTTTAAAAATTAAATTTTGAAAATAAAGGTAGAATGAAAAACGATGAATTTTTCCCTAATTTAGTATAGTACACTATACATCAAGTTGACCCGAATGAGAAAATAATAATTTACCTAAATTTGATTAATTATATATATATTTTACATATATTTTCACGCGCACAATATCGATTATCCTAAATATATTTTTGATTTATCGATTTTCGCCAATCGTTCATTTGAAAAGTCACAATAAAAAAGTTAATAATGTCTTTGAACTTATTATGTTTGTTTCAATTATATTCGTCTACACATCAATTCTTCTTATTAATACATTAGTTTACACTATGCAAGACGTGCTTAACGTGTTCATTTCTATCCCCGTGAGTAAGGTGTTCGAACGCACATGCATGGACGATTTGTAAATGGTCTTTTTAATTTATTTCAACTGTTTTACACAGTATTTTCTCTTTCGAAAAGTTGAGTTTTCTTCTTTTATTGGTTAATATAGTCAGTTAATATAGCCAAGTAATAAAAAGAAAAAGGACACGAACGACTTATATAATATGTACGCGACGAGGGTTAAAAAGTATCCATATATATATGTGTGTGTAGGGTTATTATTTATTCCATGATTGACGTTGGTAAAGAGCGTAGTGTATATTGGCACTGCGCAGCAGTAGTAAAGTGCTGTGCGTAGTGTATGTTGTCACGTGTATCGTTTTTTTTATTTGTGTATTATAGCGTATGTTTATTTTCTTTTGTTTTGATTTGTTTGATTGATATTAATACATTATACATTAAAATTATACTATTCTTTTTTAAAAACAACATCCAACTGGCAATTGCATCAACCAGTGCATTTACATATATATATCTTATGCACTACCTCAGAAGATTATGGCAAATCGCAACAGTTCATCGCCTGTTAATATAGGAAATAGAGTACAACAAGATAAGAGTAGTGGCTAGAAGACAAAAAAAAAACTCAAGATAACATTTTTGTTGGTTTTTGGGAGAAAGCTTACATAATCTCCGAGCCTAAAGAAAACTTAATTTGCTCTGTCGCGGCATGTGTTCTAGTATACATTACATATATATATAGATACCTGAAATTAAACGTAAAACTTTTCTCGTTTTAAGCATATAGAAGTACGTACATACACAATGTATAAGATCTCGTTCGAAAATTTAAATCGTTACAAACTTATAATTTTATTTATTCAAAGTCGCTTCAATATCGAAAGCATTTCAATGTCAAATCTAATCTGACATATGTGTATTAAAACCTAACCAAAAGTATATATATATTTACCGGATCATATTTGCAAAACTAAATTGTATTTTTTCTATCCGAGGCCAATTTTCTACATCACACATTTTTATATTATACATAAAAACCCTCGCAGTTTGTAAAATTAATGTACCGTCATTTTCCGTAAGCTTTACGTTTTTAATCGTGACAGAAAAAATCGTTTTATCGATTTAACAATACGTGCAGCGACGTCGATGATATTCACGCGCTATATAGGTATAACGCTTCTTATATAAACAGACGTTGTATATATATCATTATCTTATTTAGAACTTTTTCACGACTGACAGCCGGTTAAATGTCAAAAACGTCGTTTTAGGAAAAAATACACACCGCGAGAGTTAACCACACAGCTGTCTCTCGAATATTCGCTATACACTATGCGTATATATACTAGTGAATGTGATTATTTTTTAGCTTATTTCGAAATTCCCTATATTATTTTATTATGTATGAGTTGGGTTAGATGCGCCTGTCTCCATGCAGTATTCAGAAACAACTTTTGTCAGTATACAAATAAAAACAACGAAAATGACAAATTTTAACAGCCTATTTATCTTTAATAATGAATGATTTGAATGACATTTTACCCGTGATAAAGTCATAACTACCGTCGTATTAGTATATTAAACAAAATGTTTCGCTAGAAATAAAGACTTTATCTATGAAATAATGAAGCGCCTTTTTTCAAAGAAAAATACGAATACTTCTTACTAATAGATATAAACGAGTCGTCATTCTATATATCTATTCAAAATTCGGTATTATGTAACTGTAAAATAATACAGCTATAACGTTATAAGTTCCTTCTTGGACATGTAGCATCTTATTAACGAATTATAATTGCGTAATGATCGTGGAAAAATATTATAACAGCGATGAACTTGCAAGCTTCACTTTGAAGTGAAAATAAAATTATTTGAAAACAAACAATGAATATAAATATTCGATATATAAAATTAGAATCTAATAAATCTAATGGGTGATGTTTTTTTTGGAAATCATCAGCAAAACCCGTTCGTTTGAGTAATATTACAATTATAACGATTGCTTTAGACTTTGCCCGAGTAGTATAAGATTAGTATGCCCACGAGGAGTCGGAAAATGAAAAGACGTATATTTAATTATATATTAGAAATAAATTGTTTAGTAAAATAAATCAATCGGTAATTTCTAAAATTGTCGAAATTTATTAAATTATCGACCAATATTATTAATAGTTATTCGATATTCGTTTTGATATAATTTACTTTATGCTCTAATAATTTTATAATTTAATAAAATAAGAATTATTATACTTACCGTATCATAATAATTAGTTGTTTTTAAACTTTCCAAAATATATAATATATATATATATATATATATAAAATGGATGTAAGTGCTAATTATAACTTTTAAGCACACAAAAATACCGACGATAATTCGTTGTTTTTTATGTATAATTAATATTATTCGAACGCTCTTATTAGTTAATGTCAAAATTACTTATTTGTGACGCATATATTGACACGAATATTTAACGGCAACGTTGTTTTACAGTATATTTCAGAATTGGTTAAATGCGAAAATCTTAAATTTGCGAACTAAGGACAAGCGTACAACTTTCACGAGTAGACCTACGAATCCAAACAAAATCCTCAAAACAGAAGTGTAAGACGACTGGAAACCTTGGGGCATGAGATTTCTGTAGAAACATTTCTCCGGCACAGCCATCGATCTTTTGGTTTTGGTCTCAAAACGGGCGTCGTACAAATTTAACGAACACACTCGCGAACGACGTACGACGCGCGAAAAACCAAATACGGTGGTGGTACTGGAGAAATGTATACGCGCATTAAAGCGGGGACAACAAAGCGCCGAGTCCACGCTTTAGGCTTGGTTCACACGAAGAGCGTTAAACGCGCGTTTACAATTATAGTACAACTGCTACAAGTGTACATATGATAACGCAGCGGTAACGCAAATAACCTGTCTACGCGCATTTTTCGATCTTTGCCGGAATACAAAACTCCACTGACTATAGTATAAACGCGTAAAATCTAAATTCGTGCGAACACTGACCAAAAACCGCGCGTTTAACGCTCTTTGTGTGAACCAAGCCTTTATACTGCCATCCCGTGATCCACTGTCCGGCCGGTCATTATTCAACTGATCTAACCAACCTCGGGAGTAATCTCGTTTGTATAATAGTTTTAAGCGACTTTAAAAAAGAGAATTAATTTATATTAACCTAATTGTTTATGTACGAACGAACGATAAACTTTTTTTTGGTAACACGAAACGCGCGCATACTCGACAATTCTCCGAAAATACTTTGCCGCAAAATTATAAACATATACACGCCTATCCTACCTTACATAAATACTCTCCGTGAACGACGATTGCGAGAAGAAAATATATTTAGTCTGCAAGTATGTACGTAGATATAACGTGTATATATTTATATAACGTGTATATATATATTTATGTTAACTCTGTAATTACAATTCAGATTAAAAGTAAAAAGTTTCAATTTCTCGCGTACGAAATTCTGGTTCTCTCCGAATTCTAATTATACAACGCGCTACTACGTATCCATCATTGTGCTAAATGCGTGAGTTTGTGATATCTAATTGCGTGAGAATGCGTTTCATTAAACGTTTTTCGAAACGCCCCTCACCCCCTCCCCCGTCACAATCGTCGTGTAATAATATTTCGAACTCGAGAACCTTTACGAAGGGTGGTGGGATTAATTTCGACGTAATAAATGTGGTCACGGGCCGTCATCGTGCTCACGCAAACGCGGTCGGTACTCTATTTCATTATTACACAAATACCGTACAAAATATGCAAGCTATATAGGCCTATTTTCGATATACCGATCGTACAATGTATACCTAATTGTTAGACAACCGTGGCGCTTAAATAAAATAATATTATTTCTTTATGGAAAAAATCCCGGTTGAACGCAATAAACAATCGAAATCGATCGTTTGTTCCGAGTCCGTTCGAGAAACCGCGATAATAATACGCGCACTTTTTCCACGAGCTTAAGGATCACCACGTGATGAATATTTCCAAGCGTTTTCGGACAAAAAAATCGAAAGCTTTTTATCTCGATCGGTTAATGAAAACCATCGCGACACGTACCCTCGTCCGCCGTTTGTCGCGGCGGTTTTCGTCGTTCCACGTAAGACATGTTACAAAGCAATCGCCGTTTATTTGTGTACAAACGTTATTGTGGTACGTTCGCAAAAGAATAATATTATCGACAGTCTAGAACAGCGTAAGCGACAATTTCGCCAAAATTCACGTCGGTTTTATACCACGATGTAAGCGACAGAATGTAGAACCGCCATTATTCGCTGACAACCGCGTTGGACCGTACTGATTTTATATCTACGGTTATCAAAAGATTGATTAGCAGCCGACGCGGATTTTTAATTCGGAAGAAATAGAACTTTCGTTTTTATTACGTCACGTTAGCGCGTGTGTGCGATTTAAAAGTGACGGATGTCCGTATTGGAAAAATACCTAATAATCACTCGTATTTAGAACAAAAGATATTAAGAAAAATATATTCGCGCGCATTTCTCGAACAGTTTATGATACAACATTTCGAATACACTAAAATACTTAAATACCCGAAATTACGAAAATTCGTTTAATTCTGGTATGATGTCTTGGAACTAATTACTGGTTTATTTTTTCTTTCTATAGTATATGCGACGGAATTTAGCGTAATTTATGTACTCAAATTTCATCAACTACAACTACATATGGCGTATATCTTGAATCCTGATTATCGTTATTATTATTATTAAATTATACGTGCGTACATGAAATATATATTATAATTTTTAACCATTACCGTTCATGTAGGAAATGACGACTGGTGCGTGGTAAGCGGGGAATGAAACGATACTTTATGATCTAATATTCGTCGTTAGATCTTTTATTATTGCGGTAATACGATTTAAAAGAAATTCCCGGACTCGACGTTAGGTAAGTAAAAAATAAAATATACACGTGAATATAAAAATATATTATATCTTTTTTTCCCAACTGCGGTCGGCGCAGACTTTAATCTCGAATCCGGTTCCGGAATATTAGCGAAAGCTCCTATTTACTTACGTAGTATGTACATACAAATTTGATTGTTTTTTCCGTTATTTCTTCGTCCTTGAAAATATATGTATGTGTATATATATATATATATATATATATATATATATATAGCTACTTGGAGCCTTAAAAGGGAACAAAACAGCTATGAAAAGCCGTATAGCAACTAGAGATGAAAATATACGCGTATTTTACTTCCGTCCCGGGAAAAGTAAAAAAAAAACCACCGCCGTTTACAATATTATTAAGGTAATACCCGACTCGTTTTATTGTCTTCATTACGCGAATATTCCACCGTCGCTGACTATGTCATTTTTGTGCGTTTGTGTCTACTAAATCGAATCGTGCGGGTCGTTTTCCTTTTTATTTTATTGCGTTTTCACCACCGCTTTCGTCGGTCGTTGTCGTTTAATATATATTAAGTATTTTATATTAAAAAAAAACGTACCTACGACGATATACTTGCACCATATATATATATATATATACACGATATACCTATACTTCTTTCCGCGCAGTTAATTAAAAGTAAATAGATGTACGTATAAGTTCTATCTCCCTCACTCTTTCTCCCTCTCTCTCCTACTCTCTTTCTTTTTTGTCGTAAGAGATCGTCAGACCGTGATATTACCCCGTGCGTACATTCACGATGGCCATAAACATATATATATAAATTCAAAGTAGGATAAATGACTACGTCGGAAATGCGTAATTTATTTTTAATTTCGTTGAAATCGGACTTAAAAATGTCGATCATCTCGAACGAAACTCTAAATAAGAAAACCACCGCCAACCTCCCCGCTGAAATTTTCAGATATCTATTCATAAGTAAACTTTGCAAACTCGATAAATAATGTTTGTGATCAATTCTAAAACATTTAGTATAAAATTCGAACGAAAACACTTCGACGATTGATTTAGCAATATTTTGTAAATATATCTGGAAAAAATATAATATCCAAAATCTATATATATATAAGCAATAAAATTATATACAATTCCCAAATATCCATTATCTATATACAAATACAAATTTTAAATTGACATATTATCCTATATACATATAATTAATTCATCGTTGTTATAAAAACAAAAAAATTCATACGTAATCGACTTTAAAAAAAAATTTATTTTTAAAAAAACCCATTGTTTTAAATAAATTTTTATCACTCCTTATTTCATTCTATACATTAACTTTTAAATTTTAACTTGTGTAAATTAAAATGTTTTTTTATTATGCAATAATTACGAAATAAAATATTTAATCAATTCGATAACTCCGGTATTCAATCACATTATTGAATTTATATAAAAATGAACGCAAATTTCCATTTTCCACAACAATTCTATAATAAACATATTAATTTTTCTCTCCTTATATAGTTTATGACCAGGCGACTTAAAATCGTACGTTTGTATGACTTGGAGCTTCATAACTTTAGTTATCCCATGAAGTCAAGGTGATAATATAACTAGTGTCTGGTAAAATTTTTCCCAATATTTAGAAATGGACGATTATATTTAATGGTCCTTAAAATTTTTCATTTATTGTACATTATATCGTACATTTATGTTGATATTAGATTCGAACATATTTTTACCGTTTACAAAATACGCTTCACTAGTACAATATACTTACATTTAGACGACGCGTACGTCATCTAGTATATATATATATATATATATACAGTGCGGGTCGTGGTCGGGGGTTAATGCGATATTATTCAGAATCACGAAGGTGAGGTGCGCGCGTGATAGTTCTTTACCGATGGAGAGAGAGTAGGACGGCCGCACACAATGGACCTGCCACCGTCGCGCGTGTAATCAGTGACCGCAATGGACGACTGATTAGAGGAAAAGGGATGGGCGTCGCGGCGAACGGACGGACGGAAGGACGGCAACGCGGAGACCGCAAAACAACCACGCCGGCCGCTCGCGCGACACACTGCATATATACCCGTCGGAACGGGGGTAGTTTCCGGTTTCGGGGCGAGCTTTATCTCCTCCGCGTAACGCGCTCTTTCTTCGTATCGATAGGTGGGGTTGTACGTTATGGGGTACGGATGACGGTAAACCGGCGGCGGTGGCGACGCGACCCGCTGTACTCTCTCCGGCGTACGCACGACGGCGCGGCGGTTGATGGGGTTGGTTATAGCGGTGAATCGGCGGTGCGGGGACAGGCCAACCGACCGACCGACCGACCGTGCATGGTGCGTGCCCGTGCCCGTGTTTAAACAAGTCTAATTTGTGAACGTCGTCTGCCTGTTCTCCCAACGACGAGGTAGTCGTCTAAACCCAGAAGACGCGTCGTGGTCGCATTCCCGTCGACGACGACAAATGAAACATAATTATCGGCCATCCCGTCCCTAACGCGTGTCGGATCGTCAATCCATGGGACGTGCGTCATGAACGGTAAGCAGAAATTGACGGCGTTTTGGTGCGTTCCTATATTATATCCGCTGAGACACGTCTACGTGGTGTGTATATATATATATATATATATATATATATATAGTATGTATGTATATAATATACATTCTGAATCCTGTTATCCCTTGTATCGTTGTCATCCCTCTATATATAATTATATCTATCAAGTAAATTTAATCGGTCGTGATGATATTTTAAAAAGTTTGAAAAGGGCAATTCGCACAATGTCGCCAGCACTAAACGCTCTTCGACTATCGATATCCACACACAGTTTTGGTCAAAATAAAAAAAATTGTATAATAAACATCGGATCGATAAACGTCTTGTTTTCCTTTTTTGTAGAACAATAGGACAAACAAACATGTTACACGGATATTGCAATAACAGCTATGATACGATTTTATTATTGGCGAAAAACGAAGGTAGAATTTTTTTAACGGTAGTAAAAAAATTGTACGTTAAGTTTTTATTAAAACTTTCATTTCACACAAAATGTATGTACTTAATGATTTATTTTAATATTCATCTTTTGAAATACTTCACACGATCTAACTGTTAAAGTATATAAAGCTATAGGAGCTAACAAAAATCTGTTTCATTTATTTTATACATTTTAAATTTTTAATCACGTATACATAATTGTTTTAATTTTAAAATGTTAAACTTAATTTTTAGTGAATTCTTTAAAATCTATTAAATTCGATAAATTGTTTCATTAATAAATATAGTATTTTACTAAACGAAAAACTTGTAATTAACTACATGTCGACGGATCTTTAAATCAATTTATAAATTACAAGTTTTCAGTTAGACTATGATTGAAGTATTGTAAACAAAATTGGTAACACCATATATTAATTATAATTGCTATATATAATTTATTGATTTCCTATATGTGGTCTCCATGAATAAAACTTGTTGGTCTAGACGTATTACATGCACCTACAGCCAACTACTGTTGTCTGTTTAAGCAATTAGATACATGTAGAAATGACTATTTTATATTTCACGAATATAATATATATATAAATATAATATATGACGAAAATTATGAAAACCTATTATTCCGGATCATTAGTCTTTAAGGTTTTATGTACTTTATCATCTGCCATAAAAAATAAAATATTAGCAATAAACTTCTATTTTAGAAAAATTCATCAAGACAATAACAATATATTATTATATATATTATCAAAATAATTATAACCCTTTATGATAAAATATATATATAATATATTTACAAACTCGTATAATTTTCGTTTACGTTAAATTATATAAATCCATTAAAAACTATTTTTTATAACAAAAAAATCTAATGACAATATGATCGATTTTAGCATATCTTAAAATGTTTACCTGATGAACATAGTCTACAGGATATACTCTACATACACAAGTGCTCAAATATATATATATATATATATATATATATATAAACTTAACAAAAAAAAGTTTTTTAACAAAATTAAATTAAACAAATTTTAAAATCGTTTTATAATCGTGTCTTATACACACGTGTCTTTTTTTAATATCTTATATTCAAAATAAATCTACTATCAAACATATTTACATTTCGTTTAAAATATCCCAATATATATATAATTTAGTCATATACATATGTAGATATCTAAATTAAATATTACATAACAAATATGTATATAATTATTCTTAGTATATATTATATTATAACAATGTTTAACCATCATATCATAAAACTATGTACAATATTCTATATTCAACTAATTACATATTATTTGTGTGTATGTGTGTGTGTACAATCTAAACTCACTGCAGTAGGTATCTACTGTATTCCTACCAAATGCATTATACAGATATATATATATATATATACTCTATGGATAATATATATATTATCCATAGAGTTCAAGAATAAAACAAACGTAAAATATTTCAAACAGTTAAATATACTTTGAATAAGGTTTTTTAAAAAATATACATAAATATTTAATAAGTATACCAATCTTATCACTAAAAATGCGATGAATTCGAATTTGAAATTAAATTTTATTCTGACTTTTAACCTTTACAAATGACTTCCAAAAATATTCAAAACGATCGGTTTTTGACACAAAATCAATAATAATTTATCAGATAATAATATAAGAGCTACCACTCTGGTGATAACTAAATTTAATTATAAATAAAACTTGAATTTTACTGTAATCTTAAAATTAAGGAAAATAAACTGTCTTCCCAGAATTCCGCTTAATATGGCAAACATATTTCTTACAAATAAACCGTATTAATCTAATCAATCATATAACCATAAATATGTATTCAAATAATTTTATCGCTTTATATTTTTAATAAACGCAAAAAGAATTTGCTCATAACAAATTATAAATAACTAATCAAATTTTTTAAAAATTGCAAATCATGAAAAACGTATCAGGTATATCTTTATTTTTACACCCAAGCTAATCTATACTATGAGAGAAAGTTTAATTTGAAAATTGCTGAAATATCTCATTGTAGCTCTTCTTTATTACTTGATAAAAAGACATTAATAAATTATTTTAGAACATTATCCCTTATTTTAGACTAAATTCACTGGATAATTATTTGGAATTTAAAACGTTCTTTATGTTTTCAAACTCGATTAAAATAATGGAACAAATTTAATTCTCAGTTTTTTAATTAGCATAATATACGCATTTATTTTGTATGACTGTACATGCACAATTATAAAGTTCAAAACTTGGTAGTAAAATGTATATAAAGAAATTGCAGTACTCATGAATATATACACATAGCCACGTATGAACATAAAAAAATACGCAAATAATTGTAGTTTTGTTAAATGGTAAATTGAATTCTAAAAAAACTCAAAAATACGGAGTATTTAAATAAGTAAAAATTACTTATTGATAAATATTCCTTATATTAATATTATACTTGTGTTTTTATTACCTTTTTTAGGACTTTTATTCCGTTTGAATAAATTGATTTTACGTTTGTATCGATTAATTTAAGATTTATGGGGTACTTTTTTCAAACTTTATAAAGTCAAGAACACATTATTCAAAGAGCGTTCAAATCCATTTCCTGTAAAAATTGCAGATTATATTTGAAACTACTTAGCGATTAGTGAATAAAAATTAATATTTTAAATAAATTAGTGTTTTTGGGTAAATACGAACGATGTTGATAAATTTTTCTACTACGTTTTCAGGACTCGTAACCACGACACAGGTTATTTTTTTGTATTAGTGTACTTATAATAAATAGTGCATACACATATACATACAATGAAATAAGATCAAATGGAAAGGAAAAGATAAAATAAATTTTTTTTTAATCCCTCAGTAAACTCGCACTCGGCTTTTTTTACTTGTTTAATTTCAAAGTATGTTGTGTATTGTTCTGTACACACAAAATAAGTTTTATACGAAACACACGCTCAACACTTTTTGAAATGTAATTTTTGTTTACGTTTTCATCACAGTTTTCAACTTTTTGCAGTCTCATTTGTACGCATATACCATAAAAGACAAAAACGTATTGCGTATTTCGAATTCCCAAAGCAAAATATTAACTACTGTACGTTATATGCGTTTTTGAATTTAGAAAAAAAAACTATATAAAATGCGTTGAAAACCATTTTAGTACTGTGGAATAATAAATGTTTAATTCGTTTAATAATAATAGCGTTAAATTGAATTGGATTTGAAGAACAATCACAAATTAAATAAACAACGTATTATATATGAAATAGCCACGAAAATAACTTAGATACGTTGGAAAACAAAAACAGGGTGTATAATATTTTATATAAAGTGTATCCATATATATATAATACTATATTTAAAATAATGTAGAAAAAGGATTTTCTCTTTTATGAATTCGTATATTAAATGTGTCTACTATCGATTAAAATAAATAATTTAATTTTGAAACTGTTAATTATCTATGACGACTAAGCGAATTTTCAAAATAAATAAAAATTTTGGTTACTATTGAATACGATATAAAATATTCGTATAAAATGATATACGATACTTGATATAAGGTAACATCTTACGAAAAACCACGCAGTAATATTTATAGTTCTAAAGGAAAATTATCATACATATTAATGAAAAATGCCAACAGTTTTAAAATAAATACAGAGATATTCAAATTTTATAGTTCATGAATATAAATGGCATTACGGTACCTGTTAAAAATTTTACACTAAATTTTACAATTTTATTCATTGTAAAAAATTGTAACGTGTATCAATTTTTCTATATTAAATTTTATTACCAGATTTTGTTTCCTGTTATTGGACATAAGTTAGACTTACAAATTTAGTATACAGTTCAGTACTTTTTTATATAAAATTACTCTTAGTGAAATGTATACTGTACAAATACAGTTATTCTAGGAGTCAATAATATCAGGTACCTCCTCAGGAGATAAATATTTTTAAATGTAGGTTTTTCGAGAATTATCTACAATACAATTCTAATATTATAACATACATTTTTAAAAAAATTGTAAATAATTCAATTTTTAAAATTATTAACCTGACCATTTTGTTAACTTAATTTTGTTTAAATATTGTTCACGTTATAACAAAATATATGTTTTTATTTTAATTAAGTTAGTGAAATACAAAAACAGTTAATTATCTGGATCAAATACAGAGTTAATGCAGATTTTCTCATGGTAACCCATAAAAAAGTTATAGCCTATTTTTAAAGTTTTATGTAGGCATAATATACTTATTACAATTTTTACTGTATATATATAATATTGTATTATTAATTCGTAAGGTTCATAATAATATTATAATGAAGATTTCGACTCCTACGTTATTTCTTTTTTTGCCATTTTAAACACCGTTAATACGAGATTTATTCATAACACAATTTTATACAAACACACACGTATTTTCGTGTCACACCGTTCCGTGCAGCCGTGGGCTTCACAGAGGTTTATGCAACGACAAATAATAATAATAACGCGCCAATATTAATTTGTATTGTACATATATATATATATATAGCGAACTGGGAATTGGAATATGTTTTTGAGAAGCTTGTCATCGGATTCCCCGGAGCGGTTCTAGCGTTATACTTACCCTCGTTGTCGTAATTTTAATCGGATATACCAATCCGTATTTTCCTATAATATATATACTTACAAAAGTACATAAATACACACACATATATATATATATATATATTCATACCTGCACCATGATATACAATAATATTATCGTCTTTTAGGCAGAGGCTTATAATATTCGTACATAAATATATAATATTCGTGCGTATAATATCAATTGCAGATGTACGCTAGGGTTTTATACGCGATCGTTTGATGATTACCATATAACTGATATACCGTAGATATTATTGAAAAGTGTATTTGTCCACCAAAAAAAAAAAAAAAATTACGAATTATACGTTTTTATCGATCCGTATTTTCTTTGTCTGATGATTTTATTGGCCTTATTATTATAATACGCGTATTAAATATAATTAATTTTACCACCACTACTTATTTAAGGTGTTAGGGACGTAGATTTAGTACAAGCCACGTACATTTTCATAAAATATACCATGATTCGCATAATAATATTTACGACATTTTAAAAATATTTGAAAAGCATTAATGTTACTGTCTTTAAAAAAACCTTCTGGTGTTCTTTTTGTCACAAACTATTATTGATTTAAAGGTAAACGGTAAAACTGCAACGAATATCTTTATCATATATATCTATATATATATATATATACATACTACGTCATCGTCGAATACGTATAATTTATATATTTTACAAGTTTCAAGCAACAGAAACAATCTCGCACTTTTGTTTTTTTCACTTTTTACTTTTTATTCCCACCTGTTAATAAAATATATATATATATATATATATCGTATAATGTGTAATAAAATATTGAAGACGTTCAAATCGTATATTATGTACTTTTATTGCTATATATATCCTCCCCGGGAGATTAAATGCGTTCGCAAGCCGAGCGTTCAGTGTTTCTGAACAAGTTTCAAAAGACCGTGTACCTGCAAATGTATACATATATATAACCGTATAATATGCTTGTAAAATTGAACTTTACAAGGCGTTAAAAGAGTCACACCGATGTTTTTATTTCGACCTACATCTTTTATGTTAATTATCGCGCTCCTGAAACGGCTGGAGATTGTCTCTCAGACGCACCCGAGGACTCCGGGGCGCACAATTATTTTACCGTGTTAAACATTTTAATTAGTTTTTATTTTTTTTTTATGTACTACTTATATATATTGTACCTATAAACTAACTTAAGGAAATATCTGTTATTTTTTACCAAAAAAAAAGAAAAATATTTAATATACAATGCTGATTTCGTAACTGTATAATATAATATAATTGTAAACTATTTAACAACAATAATTTCGATATTTATTCAACAGTCAATGCGTTATAATCGCATCATATAATAAACGGACAATTTTTTAAAAAATACTCATTTTGCCGTTAAATAAACTTAAACCATATACATATTGTATACAAGCATAGATATGAAACCAAATATTCACACAAAATCTGGATCACTTTTTATTTATAAGATAACGGATAGTTACATTTTCGAAAAACATAATTACTTTTTAGTTTGTACGTCATCTTAAAATTAAGATATTTATAACAAATTTGTTTATTGAACAAACTGCTACTATATAATATATAAACGTATTAAAAAATAATTGAAATTACTTCCATAAATAAGCAAAATTGTTATCAGATGTCTCAAGTTCAAATTTGATTTCATACTTGCTATAAATGTTGTTTAAAAATGTTTTACCGTCTTTTTCGTCAAGAACTTTTGTCGTATTTATTTTATATAAATTTAAAATTATATATATATATATATACACACTGTATTACATTATATATAGTTTTTCGATATCCGTTCAGGATTTTATAATAACAATCAACACTAGTCTCTATAGAATAAAACCTTACGGCATTGATTGTTTATATATCGGAAAAAGCCCACACAAAACAATGAACTCTCGACATTTCGATTTACTCGAAACGTTAATAACGCGGATGTGGCTGCCGAGATAAAATAAAAATGTCACGATACGTAAAATTTCACATATAATACATGCGCGCGCGCCTGTATTGATGACCGACTGTGCGTGTGCATGTATGCGTGAAATGGTAATATTATAATATTGTAAACGGACGCGCGCTAGTATGTGTATGTTGCATAGATACATGAAACTTTTCACGAAGGAACGTTCGCGAAAGAAAACACGTCAGAATAGGTTGTGTGTTATTTCTACAACAAGGGATACATGTATGTATATACGTACATAGGTATTTTATACTTATATATATATATATATATTCCACGTACACAACACTCTAGAACTACTTAAAAAACTGTACAGTGTTCTTGGGGCGATCCCCCGAGAGGCTTTGCACACATACATACGCTCGAGCTATCCCGCCATCACACACATATATTCTCCGTTTCAATTTGCATGTGTCTCTTGTTTTTGTCCACTTTTGGGAATATAACTCACAAACTTCGGTTTACCTGAAATTCAGACCTACCCATACATCGCAGCACATATATATATACGCATGTGTTTCTGTATGTGTGTGTGTGCGTGCGTGCTTGTGTGGGTGCGCACGTGGGTGTGTGTGGTGGGAGGAAGTATATCCGAGTATAAGTTTTTCTCGCCACTTCGCCTATCAAACGCGTGTATAATGCGCGCAATATTGAATTGTTGCCGCGATCAAAAGTGATAGCAATCACAAAACTATTCGTGTATAATTCGTTAGAAATGTCCAGACGTAAACGAGTACACACACTACACACACACACACACACACACACACACACACACACACACATATATATATCTATACACACATTCAGAACTCAAAGTCTTTCTTTTTTCTTTTCCTATAAAAAAGACTTTTTCGTCAAATGTTTTCTTATATATAGATAAGAATACATATATATATATATATATATATATATATGAAATCACGCGGTCGGTTTACTATATTTTTGCCCAAAAATTAAACGAATTATAATAATTTGTTCGCCTGCTTTTACTCATTTATTACGAAAGTATAGTTGTATTACACACAACACATATATACAAATTATAAAAACTGCCTCATTTTTATGCCTACCCTTCCTTCCAACTTTAAAAATTTGAACTATTTTGCCAGATGTTTGTGCATAAATGTATATCAAATCCTATCGTTTGAACATACATATTCAATAAAAGAGAAATACTGTTTCAATCGTTCTCTTTTTGATTTTTTAGTTAAATCATAAAATACTTATGTACAAACGATGAAACTTGATGCACGTATCTGCACAAAACAAGATGAAAAGTTCAAAGACTGTTAAAAGAGAATTATTGATATAATCTTATAGAAACTCGTCTTCTACAAGGAAAGAGTTCAGTTTGTATTATTTTAGAAAATGTTAACAATAAAATATGTTTTCAAAAATTACGATGCAAGGTTGCGGAATATTTAAGATAATCGCAAATTCTCTTTCATTTATATGAAAGATATGAAATAATAATTTATATATGTGTGTATGTGTGTGTGTGTGTGTGTGTGTGTGTATGCTAAAAATATCCAAAGTCGATTTACGAGATTTTAAACAAAAAATATATATTTACGCAAATATAAAAATAATACTCCATCGTATATATACTGCAAATGGTGAATTATAATATAATATATATATATATATATATCCTTCTCCTTTTACTCACGTCAGACCCGATTAAATTTTTACATAATTTCATGTACATTTATACACGACGTCACGTCAAGGCATCTATGTTGTTATCGTGATTTCAAAATTTCGTTTATAACGATATATATATATATATATATGTAACATGAATTTAATACGTTTCATCACTATATCAATACCAAAACGGAATAGTATTAATAATATTACTGTGTAATTTTTATAAAGTGTATAGTAAAACCAAAATCGTCTCTTAAACATAACCATTATACAACGAAAACGTGAACGACTACCAATCAATCATCTAATCAATATACTTATTCTTATAGTTTTTCAATCAATGTCAGCGTTACGTAAATTATAATCGAATTAACTATTATTTTCTTGAATTGTTCGCGATTAATGTTTTACAAAATGTATTCCGAAACAAAAAAAATACAATAAACATATATTTGAAATATATGTAAAATTAGTTTTATCTTTTTCAATTTACAACCCGGAAATAATTTTAAACCTAAATATAACAATTTAAAAAAAATTATTAACGAGAAATTTATTTTTATGAACATCCAATAGTCATATTTCAGTTGGACCTTTTTTAAAACACCCGGTATGTAATACAAAAAAAAATCTTATTGACATATATTTTTATACATAATACACGTACTCAACATGTCAGCATTTTGCTTCGAATGTATATTTTTTTATTATTATTATTTACTTTCTTTGTATATAGTTTTATCATATTACGTCATTGAATATTCTTCCTAATAATAAATTCAGCGTATATAAAATATTTTTAATATTAACGTTTAATATTATCAGATAATATATATACTATATAATAACTTTTTTACGCATAATCATTTATTGCGCTTATGTAATATTATATTTAATTTTATAAATTGGAAAAAAATCCACTTACGGTACGGGTTATTGAAATATTAAATCAAATATATATATATTATATTTATTTAACGAAAACTCGACAAATTAATTATATTTATGACTGTGTAATTTGACTTATAACAAAATATATATATTAACCTCCAAAACTCTTTTATATAAATATAATATAAGAAAAATAAATAAAATTCAAATCAATGTGTATACAGAGTGTTCTATTTAATGCGTATTACAGTAAAGTATAATTCGTTTACTCGATCAACTTAAGGTGTTTGTAAATATATTTATATTTATGTAATTTGTTTTAATTCAATCTACGCGTAATTGTGTATTTCACGCGTATTTTTCGCTAATATTATATAGATTGGCCCGAATACGAAAATAATACTATATTCTCAAATATTTTTAATTGTTTTAGCGATGTTTTAAAAACGTTCTGTATTTACCTTAAAATTAATATTTATTCTAAACTACTTATACTCGGTAACACGCATGGTTACCACAATTTTGAAGTCACTATGACGTTATGTTGTCGAGCATCTCGAAAAATTATTTAATCATCAAAATAAAATATTTACATTCTATTTTGCGCTACGGTGATTTAAGATATAATCTATTATTCGATAAAATAGCACAAGTAATTCCTGGCTAAACCCAATAATTTTGAATATAGTTTTTTGGAAATAATTTATGATTGTTTAAAAAATCAGAATAAATAACCACAATAGCATTTTCAAATTAAACTTGTGCGTTGACACAAAAATCGAAAAATTTAAATATACGTTAAATATATCATTCTGTATATATATATATATATATATATATATATATAAACAAATATTTAAATTAAATTAAATTTCCAAATATGCAATTATGTTTACTTAACACGTTTTGACAAATTACATAGTAATCGCCAAGCCGTCCGTGACACACGCACGTTACCATAGAAACACTATATAATAAATATTATAATATAAATGTCAAATTATAGTCGCTTTTACACAATTGGTCAGTTTGATTAAACAATATATAATAATATTTTTGGTAAAATACGATTATCTGATTCAATATTCAATTACCCAACGACAAATGACGTCTCAATATATACTCCGAGCAAAAGTATTTGAACTATTTCAAAATATTTCGATATTTTGTTTAATAATATTTGAATATACAATCCTAACTTAAGGCTTAATCTATCATATCATGTAATATCTTTTAATTCTTCTCGAGTCAAATATTTATTTAGACGCGTGTAGTTTTAAGTATATATTGTAGTAATTGTATGTACGTATCATTTTGTATTTAGCTATTAATACGTGAATTAACAACAAAATGATTTATCCGTATTTCTCTGAATTATTAAGGCTATTGAATAAGTTCCACGTTAAAATTAATTCAAATTTTTCGTTAACTAAACCAACGATTAATATTTACGTTTTTAATATTAACGCGTTCGAATTTCGTTTATAGTATAAACGAAAATCGTTTGATTGCGAAAACGTCAATTTTACTTCGAAATTTTTAAAGATTTATATTCCCCGCGTAAATATTCGTCTATAGCGAACAAATTTAGAGAAAATGTTTAAATGTTGATTATAAGTAATAATATAATACAGCGTACGACTGTTTGTTTATTTCTTTAGTAAATACCGTTATTATTAAGTTTTCGTCAACAATTTGCATACAAAGTATGATAAATACATGGTTCAAACGTAGTTAAATTCTATACATGCTGTTACATATTTTTTAAATATGCCATGCCTCTGTTTACTCGCACAGTTGTATTTAGTAAATTCGAAAATCGTATTTAAAACATGCAGTACTCAAATACGCATTTGACTTGCTAGCCACTTAATATAAATGATTTCTATCGGTTTAACTATATTATTGGGTTGTAAAATAAAAAAGAATTTGTGCCATTTGTTGTCGTTAGTAAAATTATCTTATACTGGAGACACGCTACAATTAAATAGAGTCGACCTTTTCTATACCGAAACGATTCGAACACGCACAAGTATAATAAAATAATTAAATTATACCATAAGTTCCGATAAATCTATTTATAGGAGATGGTTAACCAATTTCCCCGAAAGAGAAAAAAACAATTAACGACGTCGTTTCAAAATGCGAAAAATCTCCGAAGAATAAACCGCGGGTATAGTGAATTTCGATTTGAGTAGGTTACTTAGACAGAGGTTTTAGAGTTGCCTTAAGTTATTTTAAATCTAATAGCAATGACGAAATGTCGTTGTTGTATTCAAAAATCGATTTTGAACGACACTCGTGCAGTGATGCAGTTTATTATAGTTTATCATTTTTTTATGAAATTTGTATACACGATATCGTGAAAAAATTTTATATTCGATTAACATACAAATACTATTTTTAATAACATAAATATAATGGGTAATAGCACTTGAAATTATCGAAAATTCTCTATTTAACCCGAAATACAAATAACCGGTAAATGTGTCAATTATTATATTTAAAAGTAAAACGAAAAATAAACCGAAATCTGATTTTATGAAAACCAAATGCATGTCCATCCAAAGTTTCGGCGGTTTTTAGCTATTTTTCGGTAGTTATCTCTTATATGCTACGGAAATGAACTGAGAAAATCGAATAAACGTGCTTAAAATGTAGCGCACGATTTTCTATTAAAACGTGGGAAATGGGATCGAAAATTAAAATTTTGGTGCTATATTAAATATTAGCCGTCGACAAAATGGAAAATTAAGCGCGTTTTAATACCAATAGATTATTTGTCTCGCTCGAGAATGGAACAATGCCGACACAAAAACATGTCAAAGTGCGTATTCTCTATTATCTCTACTCCACTCAGCCCCACATCTCGGATATGAGAAAGCGCACACCTTATGTAATACAACGTTTATACATATATGGCATATATATATATTTATATATTTAAATACGCGAGTATAGGTAGATTCGCATAATGTGCAACCGTATCCAAAGGTAGTTAGTTATACACGCAGTGTATAGGAATACGTTTTCGTCGAATAATTTAACATGTCTTCCCACAACGCGCGCGCGTCTCTTTAAGTGCTCTTTAGTCTTGATGAGTGCAAGTATATATATACACTCGTGTGTGTGTGTGTCTGTGTGTGTGTGTGTGTAATATACATTTAAGTATTGCATGGGTGTGACTGTTGCGCTATAAATCCGTGCGGAACGACTAATATATATATATATATATATAATACATATGTATGTATGTGTATACGGGCAAAAATACGCGGCGACTACTTGGACGTCAAAAGACTGAAAAACGTTTGATTTACAATAAACGACTCGGTAGTGAGTATATATATATATATATACGTGAAATATAATAGGTAAGAAGTATATCACAGCCCACTTTCACGTGTAAATTATTCGCGACCAACTTCTTAATATCTTTCGAAAAAGACGGAACCATTACGTATAAAATATATTTCACACTTTCAAGAATGCGCGTATATCGTATATACGAATTTTACACGAAAAATAATTTAAGCGAATTGTTATACTTACAAAATAAAAATAACAAAATAATTTGACTTCGTTTTATTACCTAAGCAAATATGCGTGACATAGGAGACATTTTTTGTTTACTTCTAATTGTGAAATATTAAACACGATCGACCACGAATAAATGATTTATAGGAAGTCAGAATAGATATACGCAATTTCATTTTATTTTTATATATCCTCGTTACGCCATTATCTATCACAATATATGAAAAATATCGTTCTCGAATAATATTTTAATTAAAACTTTAATTAATTTTTTAAAATTAAAATTTTAATTAATTATTAAAACCGTATTTTTGAGCTCAAAATATTAAAGTAAATTGTATTATATACAACATACTAGAGAAAAATAATAACGAAAAAATTATATTATGTAATAATACAAACTCGTGATATGACATTGTTTTACGATTTTTTTTTAATATTCGTCAAACTCGCATAATAGCCACTTCACCGAGTGCTTAAGAAAATAATAAATTTGTAATAAAATGATCATTTTTTACACCGTTTGCCTTGGAATTTAAAAAAATGCCTGTTTCAACTATATACATACGTTTATATAACTATCACCAATTTCGCGAGCTAATCGAATACGAGTGCTTCAATACATTTTGCATATTCCGATACATATGCTAAACATAATCTTCTATTTTTATTCTTATTGTCATATATATTTTTTACGATATAAAAACAATCCAAGAAAATAGTCGTTCGTCTAATTGCGATTTATATAATTTAAAAATTGGTTGAAAAACTATACGTTCGATGTACTAATCGATCAGACAATCTTTCTCATTCTCCTTATACGAATAACTTTATTTACTTGTATTTTGGTTTCAGCATACATATAATTGTCTAATACGTGCGTCGCATAAATATTTGTTTTTCGAGTTAGATCATTACTGGGCCCACGTTCGAATGCCCAATATAGAGTACCGATATAAAACAAAGCTTTCGAATACCTACGGAATTCGATTTTTCTTTGAACCCGTTCGAACGACGAACGTTTTCAGGAAAGTGTTCGAAAACGTATTCTGAACATTTTTCGAGCGTATTATTCGCGAAACGATGCGTGACTCCTATATTGCCCGGTAATTTGTAGTATAATGGCCGAGTTTGCGCGCGCTATTTATAGACAACGCAGGTATGGCGTTTTCGTGCCTAACAATAACAATTAATACACACAATATATATACTGACACGGAAATTACGCGCCGCTGATTACCGAATAATATACCAAGGGTCGTCGAGAAGTACGCTTTAATCTACCTGAGCGTTCATATATGTCCCGCGTACGAATATAATACCCATAAACGTATACTCGGAAGCGAACAATATTACAACGTGCGTTGATAATTCCATTACTCCGATTTGTCTGAAAGGTCCGATCTGGATTATCGGTATTAATGGACCTACGTGTATTTATGCGAGCGAGTTCGTATATATATATATATATACTTTCACCCAACGTGTCAATCAAAACGTAAAAATGACATTAGACCATCTCACGCCCTGGATATGCGTAATGGACGTAAAATATTATTGTACGTATTATACGGTATTATAAATGTGGGCGCGACGAGCACGTCGTATTCTATAACGATATTGAACGCCGTATTGTCGAGTTCTACGAAGATAAAAAAAAATATTTTTTAACGTTAACACTCGACGTTGCCGATTGCCGTGGGTCGCGCCCTACCGAAACGAAGAATAATGTATAAAACCGCGTTTAGTGGGAAAAAGTCGACGGATTTTAGCGGCGCCCAAACTCGTACATCGTTCTATATATAAACGTCTCCGTTTCGTGAGTAATCACGAAGGAACACGCTCTTGATAAAAATGGTTGTCTATTGTATCGTAGTTGTCACCCCGTAAATATTATTATCGGTATTATATATCGTAGAAATCGTATTTTCGAATTGTAAAATTTGAATACAAGGCATTTCGCCGTATTGCGGGAGTTGGTTCCATCATATTTCCATTAAGGATGAGTGTTTTTATCGTTATTTTTTATGTTAAGCAATTAACGATGGCGACCAACTCTCCGAAGTACTGCCCATTGGCTTTCCAGACGTATTGCCGATACCGTGTTCAAAACATAAATCGGTATATCGTATATAATAAGTCGGATAAGACACCTATATAACTGTATATATATACACAAATCGAAATCAAGTACCTACGACCGCGACTACTGTATGCCGGTAGTAATACGCTTTATTAAATACGAGACGGACGTTTAAGAAGTTAACGAAATTTTAACACGATAAATTTTTGAAACGGAACACCCGATACGTCGTTTACATTTCGTTTCGTCAAATATTACGCGTGTTGTAGACTCGCGGAAAATAAATACCGGCAATTTCACTTTGGCGCATTTTGCATAGTCGTTTAACTTTTTAAACACTATTTAGCTGACGTCCAGGTTAACTATCTATATACATATCTGTGTATGTGTATTAGGTTTAATACTCTTAAACGCTTAGTTTGAATTAAACGAGTATGAAAAGTCACTACGCGTTAAAATGAAATGTATATAGCGATTAAATTTTTTTCCGTATATATACTATACCACACAGTAATAAACGTCGTGCGGTTTAAAACGTTGAAAAATGACACAGTCCACGGGACAATATTACTCTTGAGGGAGTTAAATACTGTATGTATATCTACATTATAATTATACCTGGGCAATTAGAAATACCCTATTATTTCTTTTTTTCGTGTTTCATAAATTAAAGGTCTCGCAATCTTTTTTCCTCCCGATGCGTTTTCCCTTTATTCGAGCTTATAATTTTTATTTTTGCTATTTTTTAATTTATATATATTTACCCGTATTCTAAATCCGCGATTAGTATATATATATATTTTTTTTTGTATTTTTATATTCTGAACGAAGTGAAGTACATATCGGTTTTACGACGACGCGTGTTTTTTTAACATTTGTGAAAATATGTTCGCAAAGCACAAGTTAGTTTTCACTTTATACAGACAACGCTTTATTTGACACGTCTTTTTCAATTTCCTCGGTAGTTTCCTCGTACGTAAATGAAAAACTACAGAAAAATGATCGAAACCCGGTTAAAATTGTTGATTTCCACGAAACCCAATTTCGTTTATGTATATATATAATACCACAAATATGTTTATATAATACTTGAAATTTTCGATAATTATTCGTTCCTACATTATATCGACAATTTTTTTTATAAATAATTCGAACCACTTTATATTAAATTTAACGTGTCAAAAATTTAAATAATTTCCGATTTTTTATTTTGAAAAAATTAGTTACGTTTGTAGTTTAAAATCGGATAATGACTAAAGATTTAATACAAAGACTACAATAATTACATAAACAGTATCGTAATTCGAGATTTGTTTGAATGTTTAAACATTGAGTGAAACAAGTGGTTTTTGGTATTCACGGTCGATTTTGCCCGAATTAAGTATAGCCACCTCTGACGTTAGATTGGTTAGGCTAGGTCTCGAAATCCGGAAGGGGTTTCATTTATGGACTTGCAGACGATGTATGCGGGATGCCCACTTAAGTCGTGAGGGATAAATTTTGCAAGTCATATATAATGAAATTTGTAAGCGGAGCTGTGCAACGGTTTCAAATTCACGACTACCAAAAGACATACACAACGGAAGAGACGACGTTAAAAAATGACTGATCTCGTGTATCCACGTCCTTGCGTCGTCAAATAGGAACTAATCGTTTCGGAGACACGCGAACTTGGTCTATATATTATATATATATTGTATAAATTAGTATTATAAACTGAGGATATCCGTTACAAATTTATGTTTGAGAAACTAAAAGGATCTTGTTTATATGATGGACATCAAAGCTAGCAAGTAACGAGTTCCAAAGTAAGTAAAAAGTTGAAAATCACTAACTATTGTAACTTAAGGAGATACTTTTTTCACCCCTGTGTAACTTAACTCGTTACACAACTACAACACCTAACAAGTAACGCAACTCGTTTCTATTATGATTTTAAAATGTAAGATTCTTATGTTACATATAGATAACAGTTTTTAATAAAGCAAAACTAAACAATTTTTATTTTCGTCTCATTCTGTTATCATTAAAATTAAATATTTTTCCTCGTCTTATTCTCCCAGCTATCTAGGGTCGCTCAATTATTAAAATTAAATAATATTTAAAAATTTACTGACTCTATATTTACATTTGAATTGATTTTGATTGAAACGTAATATGTGTATAGTTTTTTAATTTTTATATTATTGTCAATATTATTAATTTATTTAATTATTTTTACTGAACCAAAACACGCCGTGAGTATTAATGTTAATATTAATTACTACAAATTAATAAATCTCATATTTAGTTCTTTTGGAATTATCGATTGTATAGTATATAAAATTTATTAGATTACATACATTTTAACTATGACGGTTGAAGATATTTAAAAAAATGCTTTCGTTATGATAAAAATAAAAAATTTTTATTTGTTTATATTTTCAGATTAATTTTTTTTATAGTTATATGTATTATTATTACTATTAATTTTTAATAAAAAAATCGTATTAATCAAATAATTATACAAAAGATCAAAGTTATTTAAATACCAAAAAATATAATTTTATCATATATATATATAAAAGTGTGTAGAAAATTTAACCTTTTTTATTTTCGAACCAAAATACGTAATAAACAATTAAAGTCACCTTGAGTTATAATATACTATTATTATCTATTATCAGTAGATCATAAATTCGGAATATATTATTTATTTTAATTGTTCGTATTATTAACAATTATGGTAACAAATTTGAGGCTTTAAAACCCGAATAAATATTAATTAAAAACCTCAAAAAATTCGTTCAATATTTAACGTTTAAAAATTGTAAAACAATATTAATATTTCCCTTAATAGCTTTTAATAATTATACAGTGTCAAATGGAACTACCAAAATCAGAAAGTAGGTTTCGCGTTAGATTAAATGTGCATATAATGAAATTATTAAAAGCTTATTTCTAAACACTACAACAATGCATAGTCATATATTTCTGAGAGCATATACAACTCGTATTTTTTAAGGCATATACAAATCTGAACCATATAACAATATTAATAACCATAGTTAAATCGCTAATTACTATATATATATTCAATTGTCCTGTCTATATATTATATTGTTATTGCAATATCGTTCATGCGCGTTTAATGTAATTTCAATATTACCCGTTTCATACAGATGAGTCTATATTATATAATATAGACTTGCTACGCACGTGTGTGTATATAGTGTGAGTGTGTAAGTGTATGTAGTAGTAGTAGTAGTAGTAGTAGTAGTAGTAGTAGTAGTGTTATATCTCCTTTGAGTAACGCCACTAACCACGAACAAGGGTTATAAGGTATACATATTATAGGTATAAAATTGCCGTGTATTAACATAATACTGGAAAACAAATTCTTACTCAATAAAAAATAAAAATGTCGGTTAATCTATACTATAAGTACGTTTTTTATGCGCGATAATATTAAAAACTACTGAACTGATTTCGATAAAAGTTATGTCAATAGATTCGGCAAAACGCGTTAAATGTCTCAAGCTATTTTCGATTATTAAGCAACTCGTCGTCATCAAACACACAAAACCGAAAACTAGTAATTTCGCGTCTATGTACCGGTATCCGTAATAATTAATTGTAGCGACGAATATTTTCAAAAATACGAAATATCGGACGTTAAAACTCCTTTGGATTAATAATAATAATTTACAATTCGTACACGTTAGGTGGAGTTTAAGCGCGTTTTTATTATTATTTATTTGTCTTCCAATTATTTGCTTAATATTGGTATATAAATTTGAGTATTAAATTTTAGCGTGTACATATATTGTCGGTACGCGGGTCGAGATAAGTAGATAGCGCCGTCTTCAATTTCGTAAAATATTCTACATACGCGTCTAATCCATCACGCATCATCATACTAAGCTAGCGACGAATTCGACATGTTTCGGGTGCGTTGTCGCTGTCCACTCCTGGTTTCACGATACAATTTATTTCCGTGGTAAACTTATGATTGCCATTTTACGATCACAAGCCGCCTTTTTTTTCGTCGTCGTTGAACCGACAAAAACCACGTGTTTATTGTGCTAACCTAACCGTCCGTATAAACATTATATATTACTAAAACTTACGACGTTGAAATAGTGGAAAAAAATTCAACCCGTACGAATAGTATACCTATTAGTATATTATGTACTATATGTAACTTACGTTTAACGAAATTAGAAAGAAACCTAAAATCTAGTAAAATACCTGTACATGATAACAAAATATTATCGGTTAAATTTTTGAATTTTATTCCACGGACATTTACACTATTATTTCTTTGACTAACACGTGTAACAAAACTTAACCCGACCTAACCGTACTCGTGACCGAGTATTTTATATTATGTAAGTATATATATATATTAAAAATAAAGCGACGTTAGTCCGCCTACTTTCATCCCTCTCAAATCTCAATCCCCCACCACCTTCACGGCCATTACCACAAACACCGGCGAAAAATATTGATAATTACCGCGCGATTTTTTGACGGGTAGGTATTATTATGATTATTTATCGTCATTTACGGAATAAACAAAATCCGAAATCTAATCTCGGGCGCACGAACGTATATACTTATATTACGCGCGCACTGCGAACTGGATTAATTTGCGCGAACACGCCGCAGCTTCTACACGATTATATGTGGGAACGAGCGCGTAATGACTGGTGGAATACTAACAATAAGACCCATAGCCCGAACAGCCCGTCGCCATCGTTGTCGTAACGACTCTACCGGAGTTTTAAAAACAAACGACAAATTTCCACCGAGTCATATGCAGAACGCGAACGTTTACATACATACATATATATATATTCCATATAAGTAAACGTACACACGTACGCGCACGCGTATACAATATAAGCGCCTACACAGACGCGTTAAACAAATTCGAATAGCCAAGAGTAGACTGTATATATATATATAAC
>JAIPRN010002129.1:0-34327 GCA_025469175.1 Geopemphigus sp. TES_GeoC_2020 | reverse complement strand
TATAGATATATATATATATATATATATATATATATATACGGATATATATTACACGACGGTGGAATCTGATTGATATTAATGTAGTTATTTTTTGACTGATATTTGCCGGCGTTATACTTAAATTTAAACATACGAGTTTTTCTTATAAGTAACAAAAAAAATATTTGTCATAAACCGTTAAATTGATCTGGTTCAAAAATAGAAGTCTGAGTGGAAGGGCGAATTCCTCGGTAGTTAAATGTACGAAATTTTAAAATTCATTGATATTGAAATAAATGGTTCCATAGTCACGTATGTATGTATTAATTACTAAGTTGACAGATAGAAAGTGCGTAGTAAATTTTTTAAATATGTATTTATAATTACAACTTAAGACACGAATACGTATATTATCGAATAAAATTTAAGGTGTTGCGGCGGTTTTAAATTTTAATCAGTTCAAAAGTGAAATCAAAATATAAAGAATGACAAATCGAAAATCTCAACTCCAAATCTTTCTCGTGATGGTATATATATATATTAGGATTTCCTTAGATGATGGCTTCACTTTTTACCACTTGTTACCGATAGAGGAAAATGGAACTCAATACTTATCCTTCTTTTCGAAAACATGGCCAGAAATGTGCGACGCTCCAATACAGTCCTACGCTATTTTATTTTATTATTATTATTTTTCGGTATTCTACAGTAATAACTATTGATAATAATAGTATCTTGGGATCGTCTTGAAACGTTAGTAAATATAAATATAACAATGACACTGTATTCTAATTTCCCGCGACAGACCATCGTTTTCGATAGTATAACACAATATAAGAAATTATCTTTCCGATCAATTGCGACACGAATCCTCACTGATATTTGATAATAACCATTGTTAATATCGTAAAATGCGTTCCTTGAGGTTTATATTGTCGAAGAGACTTAAATCCCCCAAACCGCAGTCGGCAAGGATTTAAACCCGAACTACGTCCTGTAATCGTATCGAAATCTCCGGAGGATAACAATGGTGGCGCGAAGTGTTTCATAAGCAGTACGGTTCGATTTCTCACCTTGACCAACGGCAACGAACTTTCTTTTAATTAAACCCTACGAAATTCTTACTTTTAAGTTAAATCTACGTGACATCAACGAACTTCTTCGAAGGAAAATAAAACGCTCTTATTGAAAAACCACTCGACACGTTGGGTATAAAAATTTTAGAAACGCAATAATGTACGTTTCTTTTTACATTCAAAATAATCGTATTATCTACAAGAGTATCGATTTTAAGTATTATTTGTTTTAATAATTATTATAAACATATTTTTTAATAAGACTTCCATTTTCAAAATTATAGTAGTTGAACGAAATGACATTCCGAGTAATATATATTGACTTCGTAGCTACTAAAATGTTCATATAATAATGTAACCATATATACGCTTTATATATTTATAATCTAATACATTTAATTGTCAAGACAATATTTCTTTATCGGTAACTTTTGTCATTATTTTGTGTGTTACCGTAAATTACTTAATACAGTAGTTTTAATTTCACTTTGTATAATTAACTTTTTTCACAATACCGTCCAAAATGTTAAATAGTAGATTTAAACGCGCCGTATTATGTCCATATGTAAAAATAGTAATTAGGGCGCCACTGGATTTATTCTTTTCATTTAAACTTTTATTATTTTTGAATAAATGTGAAGCATTTATTGTTTCACGGGACTTTGCTAAAAAGTTTTTAGCATTATAAATAACGCGTCAAACGTAGTTTTTTAAGAACACGACACAAATTTACAAACATCAACCGTGAATTCCTATTTCAAATCTTAGAGTGTTAACACGATTTTTTATTTATAATTCGTATTGTTGTCAAATAATGACGAACGTTGTATTGGCACATATTTAAAAATAGGAATTTAACTTAAAACGACGAATCAAATCTCTTTAATTTGGTTACAGCGCTTCACCTTATCCACTAACACGTTCTGCATAAGCAACCTGATATTATTTACCAACGCAGAAAATAAATTGATATTTCATCTTTAACTTCTTAGATAATTTCGAAAATTTAATGACTTAAGCGATAGCAAAAATATGAATTGACCACTAACTATCAATGTACAATATACCAATTATGTTATTCGTAGTTAATTTATCATAATATAGATATCTAAATTTTAAAATAAATATCTAATTCTGTTATAACAAAAATAAATATTAACGAAATTTCAAACAACTTATGGTTTACTTTTTAAACAAATATTTCGTCGTTTGTATTATTGTTACTTACAAAAGCAACAAAATCAGCAGCTTTGTAATAAAACGTTTGAACGTTTTTTCTGAATGGTATTTTTAATAGTTAGCAATTGACGTAAATATTTTACGCTTTTTATAAATAAATATTGCATGGAAAAATTCATTAAATATATATTTTGGCGCATTTTTCATACTTTTAATCGGAAATAACCTATTATAAAATGTTTTAAGAAAATGCTACCATATAATAAATAGTGTGTTATTTGAAATTTAAATTAAAGAGAATTTTTTGTTTAATTGTTACAACTTCTATTACCTTCTTGAACCAAACATTTAACAAGTCACTTATTTGACAATCATTATTGCTTTTAAAAATCTATTAAGTGATATGCATACCATATGCGAGTTTATACATACACATCAATATCTTTTACATCGTTATTGGTAAGTAATTTATATAAATTAATTACGCGTAATGTAGTTCATGTATTTTATATACAATTTTCACCGATTTAAGACATTATTGAAACGAATAAGTCGTTAGAACTGTTAGAAGTATCGTTTGTGTTTTATTTATCATTGTCTAATCGCTATTACGATATACCAGTGATCGCTAAATGCCATTACTGTAATTTATTCCCCAAGTAAAAAACACTGTATAATTTAATGTCACGGAAATGTTTCAAACAATCACATTTTTATACGTCTCAATGTAATATATATGATGGGGTTATACGTATTACAAATAAAAAATAAAAAACAATGTGATTTCTTCAGGTCAAAAGAATAAGTTTGCATAACAACTTTTCTCTCTCTCTCTTCTTTCATACCTTCTGCCTAAATTGTTGTCACCAGTCTTAATATCACAATTCCGAACAATAAATTTTTAAATTAATTCACAAAAACAATAAATTATAAAGTAGTTAAAATTGTTTTAAGAAATATTGGATCAAAAAAAAAAAATAGTCGTAACGAATCGTAAATGTTTGTGAATTATAAAATATAATAACAATTACTTTATTAAGAGTAAAACGAATTCGAGTTTACATAATTAATGTTTTATAAGAAAATTAAATTACGTATCGCTGGTATGGATAAATAAATTAGCTTTTAAAACGTGTTTTTCCAGTATAATATATTTGTCGGTGTTAAAAATAATTGGAATATTCTTAAAAATATCTTTTTTAATTGACGGGTGGTGCGTTTTCAATTTAAACGTGTACCAAATGTGCTCTTTATTTAATTTGTCTACTATTTCTGAACGATTAATTTCGACTCTCGACATTCTGCCTGAAATACTAAAAATAAATAAATATAAATAAATACTAAAAATGTTTACAGTTTAATTTATAACACGAATATGATCGATAAGTAAACGAATAAACATATAAATAAATCAGATTCGTGGTGGTTAAGTAGCATAGAGGATATATGTATGGATCGGAAAATATGCACAGGGACCGTAGGTTTAGGTAAATAAATTCTCGGACCGTATTTCCGCGGATCGTATAAATGTGGAATATATTCTCTTGGACCGTATTTCGTGGGAAAAAGAAAATACGCGACCGTATAATCTCGGACTGTGTTTTGCAGAAAAAGGTAATTCACTGGCACATATAGTCTCGGACCGTAGAATTACGGAAGTTATAAATGTTCTGAACGTTAAGGGCCAGACAAAGGTAATCCGAAATCTTATTTTATGCAATATTAGCGACCTCAATCGATAACAGCAACAGGTTATTAATTTTTGTGTTAAGTGATAAATTGCGTATAGGATTTCATGGTCCCTGGATAATACCGCTCGCGTTTACATTTTCCCGCAAAAAATACGATCCTCGCCGATACATCTGAATATACGTACATTCCAAAGATCTGCAGTCCGTGAAAACATTTTTTTGGAATTTTTCCGGGGCACCTACTCACCAGCCTAGAGTAGACGCGTTTAAATTTGGACGGAAATTTCGTCATACTTTGTGATGAAAGTTGAGTGTACCTGAATCTAAATAGGTACGGTTTTTTTATTTATTAAATAACTAGCCCGCCGAATTGGTTTCTTTAAGTCGGTTAGTGTTTACACTTTTCAACGAGCTGAAACGGCGCAACTATAACACCGTCGCGTCGCTTATCAACGACGTACGTACGTACCGTCGTGTCGTTATTTCTCGACGTCATTTTAGCGCGAATTTCCGAATACGCTATATCGCCATTCGACGTATACGCAATAATATCGCAGAAACGATTAACATACGTACCGTCAATAATCGGCATATTTCCAATCGAAATATCTACAAGCGACACACTTCGACGCCGAGGAAACAATACATCCCACGACAATTGTACTTGTCACGACAATTTATGACGTTTTAATTACCGACGTCCGGGCTTTTCATTCGACGGTTAAGCATTATAAATCGCAAACAGTGTCATCCGCAAGTGTACCGCGTATAATATCGATTCGAAAATATAACATATTGCGTCGGCCCTGTATTTCAATATCGCGGTATGGATCGTATCCCCGTACACGCACGTCCTACCATTTTTACGACTCGTTAAAAAAAAACGCCCACGACGACGATAATTATAGTAATAATAATAATAAAGCGACGAGCCGTGCGGGTTCTGCGGGTGATGTGACTCGGGTGGACTACTCAAATCAGGCGTTCGAAAATAACGAAATACGAAATTGGAAAATTACGATAAATCATTACTTTCGAGAAGGAAAACACTATTCAGCGGCATTACATCTTATATTATTGTGTCGTTTTTGTTGTTGTAGTTTTTGACGTTTCAAAAAACAAAACGTACCACGACTTAAACATGTTTAAAATATGTTTAAATCGTTTTATTGTCTGAGCTCAGTTAAAAATGTTCGAAATTTTTCGTTGTTAGTTTTTCCGTGAGCTTAAGAGAACTATTTAGAACATTGGAAAAACGTGTCAAATTTCCCAACTAAACCTAATTTGCTATCGAAACGCTATGCTATATAATAAAAATCGCAGAACCATTATTTTCCTATACAAAATTGTGTTCACAATTAAAAAATAATAATTCAAAAGGAATAAAAAACGTCGTTGTAAAACTAATTTAATCTTGGCTCCAAACTTAATAATTTCAATAACATTAACAGTAGAAACATTTACAGTAAACGAATTTTCACGCATTGTAAGTAAGCACTTATACGCCTACTTATATACATTTGGCTTCATGCCGTACATTTTGATGGTTTACGTGAATCATATCATCGTTAATTCGACGAATATAATAGTAATGTTGCGAACTGTAATGAAATTCATGCGAGGATATTAATAATTATAGGACCCTTTGAAGGAACAGAGACATTCTAATTGTTCAAGTATTCCGAACGTTTTTTCAGATTAGAATAAATTCAAACGTTTAACCGTAATATTTGCGTATTTTAAAATGTAATTTTTTTCGTTATACATTCTTTTATAGACAATATGTACATTGTACATTTTACGCGTTATTTAATTAAAAACTCGTTTATAAAATTATAAATCTATAATAAAAAATCATATATAATAATAATAATCTATAATAATAATAATAATCTATAATAAATAATTATAACTATGAGGAAAATTTATATATATATATATAACCGTGTTGGTTTAACATAAATTATATTCATAATTTGTAAATTGTAAATTAAAATAATTAAAACATACTGTTAAAAATAATCTGATTTGCGCACGCCCATGACAGTTCGTATTCATTTTACTGTGCCTTAAAATGAATCAACGTTTATCACTCGATTAAGTGTTCGTCAGATTTAAAAATTAATGGTGTACAAAGTCCTACAATAATATGTTCACAGAAATGTATACTTAAAACCATAGATTACTATTTCAAAATTAAAAGTCAATAGAGTGATAAAAAAAGTGACGGGGATAAACATATTGAAATTATGAATAGTCATAGAATGGAAAAAATATACGTAATTCAAATTATTTAAATTTCTCTAAAGAAATAGATTCTAAATTAGAGCCCGAATCGTGATAATAAAATCGTTTCGTATTTTCGATTCGTATAGTTGACTCAATGGTGCCGAGAAAGCGAAATCCGAAATGTATTAATACAATATTATGTTTGACGACGCGTTTTAAAAAATCGAGATTCTATTGGATAGTTAGTCACAATAGGATATATGTTTTGAAAATAAACGTTAATTTCACTATATGTCTGTGGGCATACACACACAATTATGTAATAAGTAGTTTCTAACTTTTTTCAAGAAAAGCAAAATTGCGTTTTGACTAGAGTGTGGGACATCCGGTGTACGTTATGGTTAGATTAGTTGAACCTACACATAACGGGTTGAAACAATATAGGTATTTACATGTCCAATCGGATTATAGTTTGTTTAGTGAATTTTTTATCGACCGATCCAAACGTCTTAACTTTTACACGGAAATGATACGATCGTATCATAATAATATATTCGTTTTTAAACTTTATCGTCGGAGTAGCACAACGCCAGTGGCTCCCACATACTATACATAACAGTAGGTAGACAAACGTATCGCTATCATTTGTTTTGGGAGTGGTGATAGGGGTGGATGGGTACACTGATAATGGTACAAATTGTGTGGCCGTGTTAACGGATCGTGGTGAATTTGCCGATTTTAATATTACCTACGACCGACCGCAAATAATAAGAAAAGATAGCAATAATGTCGAACATTAATAATAATATAAAACGTTATAATAATTACGTTAATTCTAGACTTTAATATTTATACACACACATACACAATAATACCATAATCGTTTTTATTATTAATAAATTATAACGTTCGTGAGTGAACTGTAAAGTTTATCGTTCATCAATATTACGTTTTACAAATTTAATGAAATGTGTATTACGAAGCCGTTTCGCAGGCCAGTAAGATGGCTGAATGGGAGTCGTATAATATATATATTTATACATATTCAATAACTTCTGGGTGAAAATTATATTTCACTTCGACTGTTTATGGCGCTTACTCTTCGTAAAATTTGAATATTGGTGTGTAATTTTTAAGTCGATTTTTTGTACGATAGTAAAATATTATATTAACCGAATGTTAAACTTAAATTTTCTCGTTTTTGCGACGAAATTCAGTTATTTTATTACCTAAGCGATAATTGAAATCGTTTAGAAAACTTTGTAAACATTTTGCATTTGTCAATAATAATAAAATACTCCTAATCGGATTCGTAATGTATTTATATGTACAAAAATAAAAATACTTTATACGTATTTCGTATTTTATCGTATTTTCGATTTCCATTTAGATAATAATAAAAAGACTCAAGTGGTAATTTCGACGTGCGTATTATTATTTTATGCGGTTAATAAGTGCGGTATATGAAAAATTTAAAACAAAATTTACGCCAAAGATATTAATAGTAGACGTTTAACAAAATATTGACGATTAAACATTAAATAATTTGCAAATCATACAACTACAACGGTATCGAAGCATATGTGCTCGCGGTAGATTTCAAAAACTATTTCCAATAGAAGTCCCGATTTCGAAGTTTATTCAACTGAATACCATGGAGGTCGTAAACTATATCCAACTATGTTAATTATATGGGCCCGGATTGTAACGGGTTGATTAGCGATGACGAATCGAGATATGATCGTTGAAATTATTTCTAGCTTTATTATTTAATACGAGCAAGAGTTGTATTTTCAATTATATAATAAATACGTTGTTATATGTATATATATATAAAATATTATAACTGGGACAGAACTTTCAATGTTGTAAAATATGCAATTTTGTACTTGTATACTCTAACATCACAGATATGTGGAAAATCGGCTAAAAAAAAACTAAAAAAATTAATTGTAATTGGCCCCTTTCAAACTGAAACCGTAAGTTTATCGACATTATTGTATACACAATACGCGGTTATAACGTTAACGACACTATTTTTATCAAGTCAAATGAAACGTACCAATATAATTATTAATATGCACTCGAAATGAGTTATCGAAATAAAAATACGCAGCGAAATCAATAGCTAAGAATAATTTGCCGGTACTTGGATCAGTCTACCGGAATATTTCTGGTTTCTCAATACACCAATCCGGCTCTGACCGTTAATTATTAAACTTTTTTAGTACATAGATCCCGTCCAGGATTAGTATATAAAATAGTACATAAAAATACGTAACATATTTCGTGGGTGAATTTTCTTCATTAAAATGTGCATAGCTGATTGTTTCTTTTCGAATATATCGATTAACCGTTAAGCTACAATAATTTTGAGTTCGAAAATTTTATTAGGCAATTATATTTCGTTAACACGTAACATCAATAATTCATATACAACAGCAACAAATTCACCGACAATACTAATGATTTAGTTATATCGAGTGGTCATAATTGATACAAACGTATTTCGTACGTTTGTTATTTAATTCCAACAAATCGTCGTGAAACGCGCTGTACGTGTGGTTTTGTAAGTATATCCGTGTGCAATTATAATTGTAAAAATTGGGTCGCCAATTTGAATGACGAAATACGTAATGCTTTTCCGCGTTCTTAACCTAAAGATTTACACGACAAAATGTGTTTTACCATAAACAAAGATTCGTATATTATCAATTTTATTTTGAGTTTTCCAAAATTTGCTACATGAATGCTTAGTTTTCGATCATATTAATCTTACTAGAAAATATTTTACTAACATTAATCGGCCATTTTAGATCAGAAATTAATTTTAAAACTTATTCTTCGTTTACAGTTCCTGTTTTTTGGTAATTTAAATGATACAACGCAATTTACGATAATCTGATATTGTCTCCATTCTTAATTACTAATTGTATTATAAAAGAAAGGTTTTAAAACATATTTAAACTTCGAGTACATAATATAAATAAATATATATACATATAATTATTTTTTAGTCTTGCCTTATTTAATTCATAAAATGGAAGAAGATTTGATGCAAATAAGTGTAAAAAAAGTGATATCGACTAGATGGTACCGAACCAGGAACCAACAGAAAATAGTCGGAGAGAAAAAGTAGAAATATTTATCTAATAGCATGTTTAACTTTTTTGAATACGAACTTTATTATTAAAGGCATTTTTTGAATATTATTAGGAGTATTAATAAAATAGAACGAATACATAAAGGCTATTTACATTTCAAAATGTTTTCCATCTTGGTTCTTATTTTACTTATATACTTATAAATACATCTATCAGATATATTACACTTTTATCAACGCAGGTTGTATTATTCGAACGTAAATAACGTGCATTATAACTTATAATGTTGTTTATGAACTTCTAAAATAGTTATCGTAAAATCATCAGACATTATTTGATCGCTTAAGATACTGAATGAGGAATACGTATTGGTTTTTGCGACGATGTGTGTATATATGCGCGTGTGTTTTTATTATTTATTTACTTTTTTTTTTCGTTAAGAATTTTATCGGACAGTAAACACACTCAAAACGGATTGTACGTTATAATACCTCTATTGTTTGAAAACAATTTGTTGCTTCAGAAAACGGTCGATTTTAGAATTTCTCTCATGTAATCGTCAAAAATCGTCGAAAATCTGCACGCGTTTCTCATTTTATTTCTATAAGCAGCAATACGAGATCAGTTTTTGTTTATTCATTTATAGAACACGGTATAAATATCGACTGAATAATGTGTATTAAATGTAAATTGCTGTGTATAATATTATTACCACAATGAGTGATAACGATGTCAGCCGTTCCAAATGTATGATTTACCATAGAAGGGAATTAATTTTTCAAAGCAACGTTCTGATTCCGGTTACCAGATATCGATTTACACGGATTACAGTTATCATATTGAAATATATGAAAACTACGTATAGATTAACGCGAAATTAAATATATATATAAAAGTTTACGGTTTAAACTCTCCGCGAGTAAAGCAATTATTTTATATCAGATAACTATGTTACAAATTTAACGTGATATTTGCACGATCAAAGCTAGCGTGTTGTTTGATTTTTCCTCACGCTTCATGGTAGGTACACAGATATAAATATAAACATTATTGAATTAAGGCAAGACAATACACATCAATTTTACAAATTCCGTTGTATTTCTCGTAAGGTTAAGTAATACGAGTTTTCGATAATTTAGAGAATACTCGCCGTAATATTATATATTTGCGCCATATTTTTTCGTATTCGGAACAAAAAAACTAATAAAAGTAATGAACCGAATACCGGAAAACGTAGAGGTTTTCTACTAAAAACGTTTCGTATAATTTGTTGGATATCGATTATTTGTATTACCAACTAAATTCGTTGGATTGTATATACACGTTTTATAAATAATCTTTTCAATAATTTTACAATACATATTCCAATAACTTTATTACACTAATCATCGTATCACTATGTATACGTATATGAAGTTGGTTTATTATATTGATTTTTCTGCTTCATACGCTTGTGTTATTAATAATTATCGCTAGTGTTATCGTCCTATGTTGTAGCGTAATGATTGAAATCATTTTCGATAATTATTTCAAAAAGTTGAAACTGGCTCGAAAACAACGTCTCGGCGTTTATAATTGACTGCGTAACTGTGTACGCGCACAGTTCAAAATATCGATAGTTAATTAAATACATTTCAAATACGAATCTCCCATTGTCATGGTACGATCATAAATTATCGTCTTGACGTAATTTCTCGAGTTTCGGCGTGAATCCCTTAGCAAATTAAAACTGGCTGTAGTTTGTTTTAGAATAATAACATTCAAACGCGATAAAATCATTGTTATTGTAATATTTAAAAAGCTCAGTAATGTTTACCGTTTAAGCCTTCCAGTAACCGAAACCATAATTATTTACATTTGGAAGCTCTAGTTCTTACATATTGTTTAATATTATGACCCTTCGATGGGACGTAACTAAATATAGTTTTGATCGTCCCTCGTGTTTCAATACCGTAATGAAAAGCTCATTGATTATCCATACGAACGGTGTCAAATATAACGCATTTAATCGGTAGCGATTCATATAGTGACGTGCTGGAGCATGTGCATCAATTTTATATTTAGACGAATACGCGATATTTGTTGTATTCTATACGTTCGGATTGAAATATTTGTCTTGACATTTTTTTACGCCATAGAGTTGCCTCGTTGATGTGTTAGTGTGTTATCTAGGAACATATAATCATATATAGTCGTATGGAGAGTTCCTGTGTCATTTCTATTATTATTATCCTCAGTCGGTCGTCCCGCGGTCGTACCATTTTAAAAGATTACATTTGTTTCTCAAAAATAATAATAACCATCCAATATTCGTGTAAACGACACTTTTAGCGCTGGAGGGTAACTAATAGAACCATAACGAGATTCTACTTAGGAATACATTTCGAATTGTTTTTATTTGTATTTCATTCGATATTTGTAACATTTTAAATAAATTAAAAATACATAATTGAAAATATGTTAAAGTTTAATCGATAAAACATACGTTAGTATAATTTGACTATTTTTTATTAAGTGACTTAAAATGTAACAAATATATTATACAAATTGTATAACGAATGTCTGTTAAATGGAACATTTTTTTCATTTATTTAGTATTCATTGTGTTTTGTATAATAATATCTAGAATTCTGTGTACTATAATTATTTTATGTTAGATGTCTTTATTTTTACAATTAAAAATAAAATAAAATAAATTTTCTTTCGTACTTTTTGATGAAATGCATAGTAAATATATATTAGAAATCTATTAGAAAAAATTGTTAAACAAAATCGTTAATTTTCTGATGTTTATAAAAATGTCATAGTATTTTATTATTTGTGTAAAATCTACACGGGATCATTACTAAAAAGTGTTAATAGATTTAAAATATATTCAATTTTACATAAATTATAAATATTGTGTAATGAATAATATAGTTACGAAATTGAAAGTTGTATACACCAAAGTTTAAAAAAATGTTCGCTATTTTGATTTTAAAAAAAATTAAAGAATAGCTCAAAAGTGTGGCAATTATTTGAAACAAAAATGTTGAACATTTTTAATTGAACGAATGTTGTTAGACGTTCGAAAATTTTGTGTCCTTTAATTTGCTGTAGTGAATTTGTTACTACGTCAAAAATTGCTTTTAATATCTCGATAAATATTGGGCGAATATGCAAAATAAATCCTCTAAAATATTATCGTAGGTAGGTTTTAACGTTCACACCTATTATGAATCGCGATTATTATCGATCCATTATTTAAAATTCACGGTCCGTCGTTTGATAAGTGAGTTTACGAAACGAATAGACAAGAACCGAAAATGATATTTTAGCGTGATTCTCGTTTGAATATAAGACGTAATTCGGAAATAAAAAGTACGAAAAAGACTGATGTATCGCATTTAAATAAGTTTAAAATCGAAACGATAAATTTGAATATAATGCCGACAAAGGAATTACCACAATAATAACGAACACGTGGATGTTGCGTTTGGAAACAAAAGACAAGCATAAATATATTAGAAAGGTTAGTTACTATATGTCTATATTCAATTATTTGTGTCCACAATAAAATAATAAATGTTCATCCTTGTTTGTGTGAATAGATTTTAATAATATTTACTCAATATCTTGTTGGAAAACAATACTGTTTATATATTGTTCTGTGTATATATATTTACGTTTTCTTTTAGTCAATATTTAAAGTATATAAAATTCAAAAATACAAAACATGGAATTTTTCAATAAATTAATTCTAAGTGAAAACTGTAAAATGTTTATAGGCGTTTAAAAAATATCATAAACCTAACGAAATATCGTATATAATTTAAAAATTATCTAAACCGAATTTTAGCTAGTGTTCAAAATTTTTGTTATAAAAATGTCAACTTACTTATTCTTTTCTCATCATTTCGAGGTCGTACAACTCCGAATATTTATTTATTCTAAGATTAATAATATATAGATAACTTGAAATTAGTGTTTGATGTTAAATACATTGTTCTAAAAGTGATAAAATGAAAATACAAACTTTTAACTAATAGCTTTATCAAGTTATTATGATTAACCAGCTTACCTCATTACTTTCCAAATAACGTTTAACGTAATAATAATAAAGCGGTAATTTTTAAATTAAGAAGTGCCTTTAACCATAACTTAGTTAAAAATTATTTTGAAATCATTTAACGCGAATAAATGTCTTTTTCCAACAAGTTTATAAGTAACTTCATTAAACTTTTAACAAATTTACAATAATCATGTAACTATATCGTGATAGATTTATATACGATGTCCGTCACGAATGTATTACGTACGAATTCATTATTTTAAATTCTAAACAATCACCTTAGTCGTACACAGTATATTAAAAAAATATATATGCAATTATCCTGTTTTCAGTTGTAAGACGTATGACTCTACATATAATATAAACGGCGCATATAATTTTGTATCTAATTTGCAAACAAAAGAGAGTACATCGGCCATGTAATAGATTAACACTTTCAATTCTTGCATATTATTCATGACTAATGACACTAGTATAATATTTCAAATATAAGTTACGTACGTAGTTTATTCGAGAAAAGTTTGATGTTTTAGTGATAAGAAACGTTGAATGTAGATTACTAGGCTATGTATCATTCTTTGATATTCTAGATCATATGAGAAAATCCACACTTAACGAATACAACAATAATTTTATGAATAATACGTTGTATTTCTTGAAATTTTTTACTTAATATCCTTACGCTTTCTAGAGGTTTCTGGGTTTATAGTGATTTAATGTTATAATGTTATATGTAGCAAAGTTTTTGAGTTTATCTTTTGTAATCGATTTACAATTTCTAAAAAAAAAAATTAATTTTTAATATAGTAATTATGTATTTTTAATTTTATCGAACAAAACAAGATGAACTTTCAAAATATTTCTTTAGAATTTATTTCTGGTTATATATACGCTTCAGTATTTATATTAATATTAACAACAACAAGATCGAGTAAAGATGTAAAATAATATATATATATATATATATGAAAAATAATAAAACGAAATATTTCACGATATAAAATCTATAATTGAATTTTACAGTTATAATATTTGTGGGGGCGTTTGTATTATTGTAATAATTACTATACTTTCAAATTTCGATGTTACCTAAAAGACAATTATTAATCCACGCATAACATTTAAACGTACTATGTTTTTTATAAAGACGTTTAGTTACAATCAATGTACGAACAAATCGCTTATGTATTGCCAAATAAAATTCGTAATAAATTTTACGAGCATTGTTGAAAACCGCATATAGGTGCGACTGTTTTCTTTGTCGTGGATTCATTAATGGCAACAAATTCCTTACGTCGAACAAATAATAAGAGAAATGCAAATACAATTTAACAGAATTGGGAGAATATTTTAAATAAATACGTTTTATAATTCAAAGCATGGGCACTCGTGCACCGCAATATAATAATAAAATAATATACACGTTAAAGAGTTCAGCAAAATAAACGTTTCCCAAGAAAGTTTTCGCAAAATAGGTATACACGACCGCGGTAACCTCATAAAATTATTATTTTCTGCAGTTTAAACGAAGCATTCACAAACTTAAAAATATAAAATAATTCGAAAACAATTTCTTATTCCGAAAGTTTTAATGTTGTTCAAGCATAAAAAGATATATCAGTGTAGCGGCGGTATTGTAATACTTTACTTATAGCGTGAATTGACGAATATCCGAATGAAAATATCGCGATCTGAATAAAATTATCCAATTATTCGACGAAGAATGAACGACCAAATTACAAGACAGTTTTTGAAATTATTCACTGACAATAATTCTTATTTGATTTGCAGAATGAATCTTTTATTCGTTACTTTGACACGCTGGATACTCGTTAGACTTACAATAACCAGGTAGTGAAACGCGAAACCGATATAATTTTTAAACGGAATTCGAGTGTTTTTACAAATGAACTAAAAAAATAATAAACAGTCTATGAATTGGATATTTATCGAAAGTTTTAGTTTTGTAAATATTCTGTGTCATTATCGTAACGAATTGTAACGAAAACAAAATAAGAATATGATATCATTCTTACCATTGTTACAAATAAATTATTACGTTTATGACCGTTTGTATTTCCTAACCTACTATAATAATATAAGGTGTTATATTATATCAATGAAATTGTAATTGACTCAATGAAATAATATACTGTAAGCAATATGTATGTGATATTAGAAATTTAATATATAGATATTATATAACATTAGTATTTTAACTTGGAAAATATTATAAATAAAGAAATTCGTACGCCGTTCGGGGGAGATAATTTAAGGAATTTTCAACAAGCGTCGGGGAAAAATAAAAAAAAATTTGGTTTTGCGTGGTACCGAAATTCATCCTGCCTAATAATTACGTCATATTATTATTAATTGATTTTGGTTTTATTGTGTGTCTCGTTTGAATAAGATTCGAGACACTCAGTCTAAATAATATTTTTTACGCGAGTAAAAAGTTACATTTTGAATTATTTTTTATCGTGGAATTTTATAATTTCAAATAATTGACTAAATTATATCTAACCCTATTCAACGATATGATATTACTTTTAACTATTATCAAACACACACACGACATATCTTTGTAGAATAAATAATCGAATGCGTAATTAATTATAGTTAATAATTCCACAAAACGGCGAAATATAATTTTATGTAATATACATATATTATACCGAAAACTCATTGTTCAACTAAGGAATGTTCATCAACATTTTCAATTAAATAAGCGAACTTATTGCTTATATTTTATGTGCCTTTGCGTATGGCCGTATATTATTTCTATTTACATATACGATTTGTATAAAATATAAAACATAAGTGAAATATTGAAACAAGTAATAGTAACCCAATTTTTATCGAAAAAAATGTATTAATTAACATTGGAATTTATTATAAATTATGCGTTTGAAATTTTTAAATTAAAATATTATATATTTTATTAAATATAATATTTTTACATTTAATTGATAATAATTAATATCTGACTTTCAATATTGAAATAAAATGATATTTACATTGTTTTGTTTTGAAGCTTTGCGATAGAATTCAAAACTAAAATCGTATTTAATCACGAACAAGCAATCAGGAGGCAGGTAAATCGGCACAGATCTCTCATTAATTTGAACGCATTGTTTTTTATAGTTATTATATGCACAGTTTTTACGGAAAATCATATTTACTTCAATTCTTCCAATAATTTAGGTGTAAATTGTAAATAATATAAAACATTCGTTAAAAAAAAGGTCAGCCAGTTATTAAAAAAAAACCGTCCACTAAGTGACAGTCGTTTTACTGTGTGAAAATTGCATTTAATAGAATTCGCAATTCGGCTTTATAAATTGCAAAAATACATCATGTTTTTCACTTAAGGTTTAATGTATCAAAACAAAATGAGTTGGACGTGCCAAAACAAACGTTTTTCGTACGTATTTCACGCTTTTTCAAAATAATAAAATTAATATTAGGAATTCGTCGACTTTTCCTACGCACTAAATATTTTGTAATAATTTGTAATATACCTAATTCGTGTTATTATTATTATTTGTTATTATCTTCGACCGCTAATCGGTGTATTTAACGTGTATTTAGGCACAGACGTGCGTGTACTTCATATCTAGGCACTCGAAATTGGGGGCACTTTAAGTAAATACATTTCGACATGCATGGTGGCGTTTATTAATATTTCATCGACCAGTTAAAAAACAAACCGAATATAATAGCGTGTTTATATTATTTTTCATTTTACTTTAGCTAATAAAAAACTAGAGAACAAATTTATATTTTATCTTTTATTAAATCAACGAACGAGGAAAAATAATAAAAATCGTGGTTATGTTGGAATTTGATGGAAAAAAATGGCAACGTGTATAAATGATATGTGTGTATATATACATATATATATATATAAACGATTAAAATCAAATACTATTAGAGTGCCTAATTTTTTTCTTATGTATCGTGGTAATCGATTCGATGTGGTTGAAATTCATCGTTTAGGCAGTTTCTCAGACAAAACTACATTGATTGTACGGGCATATTACGTTTCGAAATTCGTGAACGATTTTCGTTCGTTTTTTTTTCTCGTGTTTTATTTTTAAGTGTACAAATGATTTCGACTCGTGTCCGAAGTATTTCCAAGGTAATTCGACTTATTTACGATACACCTTTACATCCCGTACATCGTCACGGGACAAAGGAATCGATGTGATCCGACCCGGCACTGCGACAGGTACACTGGAGCAAAAAAAGGACAAACAAGTAATCCTTTGGTTGGCTACACGACGACGCGACGTACGGATTGTATGATATTAAATAATAGTCGGTCCGGCCACCGTAGTGTACACAAAAATGTAAATCACACTTTGACGGTATAATAATAACGTAGTGTTATATGTGTATGTGTGTGTGTGTGTGTGTGTGTGTGTGTGTGTGTGTGTGTGTGTGTGTGTGTGTGTGTGTGTGTGTGTGTGTGTGTGTGTGTGTGTGTTTGTGTGTGTGTATGTAAGTGCTTACGTTTACGAGCCTGTGGCGCCCGACGACATAAAATCCGCATGTAGATACACGTAGACGGCGACGGTTTTTTCGACGATATTTCTTCCTCCATTCTCCGTTTTCTCCCTATTCTCTCCCTACTCACCCTTTAAACACTAATGTATACCAAGACATAACAGCTTACGAATTAATATACTCGGAATTTTATCGTACGCTTAATATTTCTGGAGCTTTTACCAATAATATAATTATGTCAGTATTCATACTCTTTAAGATTCGTCCATACGAATTTTACACTTTCCGTTCGATATTCAATGACCGCCTGTCATATTTTTTCGTAATATTTTTCTTTTCATTTTTTTTACTTCCCAGTAATTATTATCGCCTGGTACGCTCTTCGAAGAGATACTCTTAAAATATTATTTATATACACATAGACGTTTGTTATACTTTAGTATGAGTTAAGTATTGGGACTGTAATAATCCGTGTCTCTTAAGACTTAAAAGGGTTACCGTTTATGTTATTGTTATTATTATTATTATACACGTATCCGAAAGCAAACGGAAAGAAATAAAGAGAATCTTATTAAATTCCAAGAACGAATAACACGAAAACAATTTCTTTGATGGGGATATAATAATAATAATGTATAATATAACATTATTTAACAATTTATTAAAACCACACTATTATTTGAATAACGCGTATGGGAAATTTGCCAAGAAATATATCTGTAAGTTAATTGCTTTAGTTTTTTTTTTTTACTGTAAATAAATTTACTTATTAGTTTTGGCCTCATCAAAATGCGAATAATTTTAATAATAATATAATTATATAAAATAATATATTTAATAATATATTTAATAATAATATTAACGTTATTTAATATTTTACGAAGTAGGAAAATAATAAAGGGTGTACTATTTATTCAGAGATCATTATATAATTCGAGTAATATTATTCTCAATATCTTAAAATATGTACGAAATTTAATCATAAACGTATGCCACTAATAATAGACTATACATATACGCAACGACATTTTTTTTTACAAATACATTCATTTTGTGTAGATTTATTTAAAAATAAAATTGTTTTACAAACAAAATATAAAACAGATGGATACGCTGCTGTATTAATAATTTACGTTTGACTATTAATCAAAATACCTATTTTAGTGTTTTAATATTTATTCTGTTGATAATTTGATAACTATACAAATTTATTAAAGAAATAAACTTTAAAACCGACTAAAATTGTTCAAACAATGTAAACAATTGCTGAACACGATAAGACAAAAATATCTAAACCATACAAAATTATATTTGGTTATGTTTAATGTATTTAAACAAATTTATAGCTCACAGGAAGAGATAATATAATACTATTGTTTATTTTCACGAATACGATAAAACAACAAATTACAAATCTTACTGACATAGCTAAATACAATTATATTAAATATAACATATTTGTAATTTTGAAACTTTTAAGTTAAAAAAACTACTATTGATTTTTGACATTTATTTTACTATCGTTGGAATATGACACGATAAAACTTTTATTAAATTATTAAGTTTTTGGTTCTAAACGTAAACATGTTTTCCATTTTTATATTAAAAATAGCAGCATGCCGCAGATGTTGTGTATCTCAGATCAAGTAAGTAACATACTTGAATGGATATTTGAGAGTTGACTAATTATTTCAAATTTGAAAACAATAATAAAACATTGTATTCGTAAAATATTTTCCAACGATATATAAGCTTACAAATTATTGGCAGTAATGAAATACATTATTAAAATATTATAAATGTTAGTATTACGTTTTGAGATTTTGAGAAAAACAATTTTTTTTTTGGTAAGTTAAAAAAGACGCTAATAATAATTTATCGAATTTGTTTTTGTTATTATGTACTGAAATTTGCTACCCGAGAGTAACATATTGAAGTATTTACTAATAAAAAAAGTGACATCATTATAAAACCAATAAATCTTTGTATTCATTCAAAATCTAAATAAATAAATAAAAAAAAATATGTGTATATATATATATATATATATTCACATAATATAAAATATATCTATTTATTTAAGTTTAAATTTCGTATTCCCTTACATTCTACCATTCTATATTAATATCAACTATCTATTAGAAATTGCTGTTTGTATCAACAGTTCTTTTAAACAATATTATTATAATAATAATAAACTATTTGAAACTATAAAATAATCAATAAAAAAATACAGATATGTAAAATAAAACTTAGTCGCATTGTTCGAAAAACGATTTTTCTATAAATGCAAGAACGTACGGGGAATTATATTTTTTAAATTTGGTATATACAGTTTTAAATTATAATAAATTGGGATAGGACTTAGGCAATTAACAAACAATTGTATAAATTACGAAAATAAATAAATTTATATTTTGTAACATTAATGTATACCATATTTACGATAATGATTGAAATAAAACACCGGCTTTTGTATGTTCGTGTTGATTTATATTTTTAAATATTTATCACAAACGATAAATCCGTTAAATTGGTTGTCACAATGTGCGTACATAATTAAAACGTTCGTTTTTTTTTTTTTAATTCGCTTTAAATACGTATATTGTTTTATTGTATGTGTCATAGACGTTCAAACGTCGTGACGCGGTTCTGATGATTTGAAACAAATTGTAATTTGTTAACGACTATATTAATCGGGATATACTTTTCGAATCCGTAGCGTACGCTTAGAGTTTCGTGATCAACGTGATCGTTGCGCCTGCACAAATATGTCACTAAGATATGCGTGTATATCAAAATTAAATCACCGAAGAATGAAAACGAAAATGTTGGAGAAGGGCCTATAATACGTCCGAGATACGTACAAACTAAAATAACGTACTCGTATTTCAGATTTATCGCATATTTGAATTTTTTGATTTTTGATCCATATTTTGATCGTCTCTTAATAACGTAACGCCAATAGGCTATATTTAAACTGATATCAACGTTTTTCATAGCGTGCCACGGACCTCGACCGATAACATAACGACGTACTAGCGCAATTATTCTCATCGACAAACGTGAGGGAATCCATTTTACATAATACGATCGTCTGTTTAGTTTGCCGCGACTCATTTTTACCAGCGCGCTCGTGCACGAAATACGATTATTATTTTATAGATTTAGAGTAATTCGATAACGCCGTAGCAGTTAATGCGCGTTTATGGAAATTGTCACCGTTTACCATCGTAAGTATATCATAGTTTAGGACATTATGACTCGACGGGATTGGAATCGGAATAGTTTTTATTCGATTATATTAAGAACTCCAATATTTATTCGATTACGTTCCGTTCAGCGAAGTGTGCTGTATCGTTACGAACTAAATCGCGTACGCCACGAGAAATAATTCTGATATTGGAATTCCACCGCGTGGTTAGAAATCACGTGGATTTTTTTAGTTTTTTTTTTTTATTATTATTTATTTAGTTTTGGCGACATCGGAAATTTCACCATGACGACTGCGCGACGACAATGTAGACGGTGATAAAACGTATCGGCAGGTTTTCGTTCGTCGACAATTTTCGCCTCTTTGAGAACTCCGGTAAATATTTCCGAAATGAATATGTATATCCTCCCCTTTTTGTTTTAATTAATTAACTAGTCGAACGGTTTTGTTTTCTCCGTTTATATTCCGATGTTAGACTTAAGTTCCGTAATACAACTCGGATAGGGAATGCGCGTGTAGACGTCGATTCCAATATTGTTCTAACGTTATGTACGATCGAAACGAAGATTAAACAACACCTAACGAAAACAAAAATGGACCTTTACGTAACACGTTTAAATTATTCGTAGAACGAATTCGTTATTTATGGGCTAAAATACGTGTATATATAAGTATATAAGCGATGAGGACGACTTCAAAATGTTGCTTATCGCGTACCTATATCGCGGAATACGACAAATTGTAAACAAACGGTATTAATTTAAACGAAAACACTTTGCTGAGCGTGTATAATTAATTGGGTAAAATTAACATTGTATATCACGTTAGTGTTATATATATATATATTTTTAGGAATCGAACGAATAACGAAAACTCCATTTTAAACGTGAACCTTTTAAATTTCCCTCGGCATCAATAATAGTACGCGTTATGTGTTTTTGGCGTACCTACGTCCGTGTATATAAAATAATGTGCACGCGCTGTACGGGCGGAGTTCGGTATAGTTATTTTATGTGCCGGGGATGATCTAATTTGTATGGCCAGCGTCGTGGCGCAACCGTAGAGAAAACGGTTTCGACGCCGGCGTGCACGTATCCAAATATTACAGGTACTGACGACAACGGTGCGTGGCCCACGTCGGGTTATCAATATCGATACAGCGATTACGGTATAACAAATGAACGTGCCCATGACCGTTCGTTTGTTTCGCCCTGAGCAACGATATTCGTCGAGCGGACCGAGTAAATAAATAATTATCACTAATACTTGTCGGACGTCGCGAGATTTAAATTGTGATAAATTGCCGTGGTAGTTTTCAAATTACGGAAATAATCGAATGAAAATAAATCTCTGTTGATCGTAAATTAATATTACGTAGATTCTCATATTTACCGTCGATTCCAAAATGAAACGTTACCACGATGATTATAACTAGAAACCGATATTTTGGTAAAATACGTATTTTTTTAAATAAATCTTCCACGAAAACTTGTATACTAAAATAAATATTATTAATATATAATATAATAATATTATACACGGTGTATTCGTTCGTGTATTTCGCGTATGTATGATCGTAACATTATTACGTATATTATACATATTCAAACGAAAATTTTATAACAAACGCATTATTACATAACACCTTTTATTCGACATATGTATTCTCTTTTTGCTAATATATTAATTTTCTAATTTTGACGGCTCGTAAATTTTAATACGTTTTCACATTTTCGAACAAGTTTTATTGTTACCTATTTACGTTTCTACGTTATCGGGAATATATATAATTTACTGAATTAGCATTACGTTTTCGAACGATAATGAAAATTTGTATATAGATATTCGTATTTTTTGAGAAAAATTAACTATTCTGAAATAAGACGAAATGTTTTATATCAGTTTTTCTATGTTGTATTACACTTGAACAAGTATAACGTTTATTTTACGACTATAAATGGAAGTATACTGGTTTTGTTAGAACAGAAAAAATAATTCGCTCGTTTCCAGAAAATTCAAGTTTATTGAAAATGAACTTATTATAGGGCGTAAAATTGTATCGAGTACACGAAGTTGATAATAACGTGACTTGATTTGCCAAAACTAAAACGCGTGTGTATACAGCGATAAAATATATTGTTAGCAAAATTTGAAATATATATATATAATTTGCATATATATTTACCATCGACATAGTTCAATAAAATTGTATTTTTGTATACCTTTGTTTTACAATGAATTAAATAATATTTCAAATAGAAAAACTCAGTGTTTGTTAATAATAAAAAAAGTTATAAATAAATAATATTGTCTGCATATTACAATAGTTTAATATCGACGTCCCCTAAAGTTTAACATTTAAAATACACGTTGCTTTATTGTTATGTTTTTATGAAACTTGAATAAATAGTGGTTATTAATATGGTTTTCGAAAAAGTAATTTCTTCTTCTAATTAACTTCTTCCATCAACTACATTGTTCTACGAAACACACTCGACATTCTCGTGAGGTGTGTTTTAATACATATAATGTAATCTCAAATTTAAAAATAATATAGTTACTGAGATTATTTTTCGTTATATTTTACATGTGAGCATATTGTTATAAAAATATTTAATCTTTTGTTACTTTGCTTCTGAAATTATACGATTTATATCTAAATAAATATATTTTATATTAAGATAAACCTTTTTGTTTTGAAACTTTAAATGATAGTCATTCTTAATTTTGTATATCTTTCAATACTAAATGTCTGTCTGATAAATGAAACAATTTTTTTATAATATTAATATTGACATTTTGCGATTTCTAAACTATGTTATATTCAAAATGGACTTGATAAATATAACATTGTATAACTTGTACAATAATAATTAGTTTACAAATTTAATGCGTATTGTATGTATACAATACATACATATTGTATAACTGAATAGAAATCGTATAGTATTTGCGGCAAACGTGTCGTCAAATATATGCGAAATCAATACAATTTAGTATCGGTTTTTCAATAATTTATTGAAAACCATATGTGTAGCCATATTTTATACTTTAATTTATTACGTAAAAACATAAAGTAATAAAATGTGGGAACGAAGCACTTAAACAAGCACCGTAACAATAATTTCTGAGGCCTGTGTACAAGAATCCTTCTCGAGATCTCTTGAATTACGTTAATATATATATATATATATATATCCGGGCGAAATATAAAACTGATGTAAGGACTGTTTTGAACTTTACTACGTGTGGTTAAGACAAATTCATTGCGAACATATTTTGGTTGAATGAGGTTTCTAATCTATTTCCGTTTTCCTATAGATCGTTTTACATAAAAAAAATACATCCTAGAAGAGACAGTTTCACAAAATATATTAAATCTTTAGGGAAAAACTGACAAATATTACGAAAAAATTACGAACGCATAGATATTTTACAAAATGGAATTTGGGTACTTTTAAGTTTGTATTTTAGGGAGAAAAATTGATTATTTAGAAATATTATACAAAGCTATTTCTATAAAAATTAAAAATTACTCTAATCAAATTAAATTAATATTATTGTTCCCACGAATGCAAAATGTATGATGAGGTATTGCGTAATTTTCAGTGGCAATTATCACCAACTTTGACGTTTTTTAAATCTCGATTTAGTTAAAATGTATTTACGTAAATGGTCTATTAATTGCTTACAATATTTTAGCATTCGTATTAAGTGGAAGATTTGATTAATTTCTTTTATTTTTTAAAATTATTTTTAATTATATTCTTTAGGCCCTTTTGATCTTATCTTTAGGCTGAGGCTCTTGTCCCGTGTGTTTCATCAACAAAACGCACAAAATTATTGCGTAACTGACTTCAACTACATTTATATCATCATCTGATATGACGTTGATAAATGAAAATAAAAAATTGAAGTTAGTTAAAACCAATACGAATGCAGTAATAAATCAAAAACGAATATATATTTTTTTAAATATTGTGCATTTTCCTTACGATTCGACGTAAGCTTTAATTTTATTTTGATATAAGTGCACACAACCACGAAAACGTTAAACAATTCAATCTCGTCTTAAATGGATTCTTAAAAATGTTAAACAAAAATAAAATAGCGCCTATTGGAAAATATCATGTCGACTAATTCCAATAAAACCCTCAAGTCTGTCAGAATTATTTAAATTATGACTTACAACCATCCTGGTATTTTGAAAAGAACTTAATTGTTGCGAAGATGTTCTTCTATATATCTCTATAATCAATTATCCGAGTCGTTGTTTTCGAAACGCCTAACAGATGTATATACACATTGTGTAGTCACTAATTGCGAAACATTCTATAAATCTGCGCAAATTTATTATATCCGAATTCTGTTTTTATTTTAGCGGCACCACAAATTAAGTTAAACAGTTTTTGAATATCACTATAAAAATAACCTTACGATGTAATATCCGCGAATCGTGGTGACTATTCAATTATCCCTATCCATTGATTTTCCAAGCTCTCGTTTAAATAATGACAAACGAAAATTGAATTATGCCCCGGGCTCAATCTTGTTGCAAAAAATAATTGTCCTTTGTTATAAAAAAATAATCTTCTCTTGTTGCAAAAAAGTAATTGTCTCTTGTTACAAGAGGAATATCGTCTAGCATGGTCGGTAGCTTATTCGTTTAAAAATACGAAGTATTGTCGTTCGTTTTATATCGCACTGCAGAAATAAGTTTCCAATAATTTACCTCCAATAAAATCACGCTGAACATTTATCCTGCAAACTGGTTCCGTAAATTGTCGTTTATGCAGATTCTCCTACTAGTTTTATTAACTATACTGAATAGTGAATTATAGCACCAACAAACAGGGAATTTCTATGGACGACACAAGCACGCTTAAATCATAATATGTAGCAATTCGAAAAATGTATATGACGAATGTAATTTTTAACTGAGTATAAAATTGTACGTTTGTCCAAACGTTTTATTCATTTTAATTATTTAGTTTGGAAAGACAAATTATTACTAAAAAAGATGTATCGATAAAAGAGAAGAAAATATTTCCTTTCCAAAATAATAGAGCTTATACTCAACAAACCGGGGAAAAATCCTTTTTGAGTCACAAAATTGGTAAATAATACGAAAAAATATCAAAAATATGAGTAGAAATAATATTTCAAACATTCAAAAAGCAGTTATTCGGCTAATTTTTAACAGAGAAATTGAATCGACACTAAAATTCTTTAAAAATACGAATAAAACAAATTCACTGTCAATGTGGGAGGGGATAATATTTAAAAAAACAAACTCGTATTGAACATACCTGAAACTTAACGAGATAAAATGGGTCGAATTACACGATAAATGTGTTATAATCAAGTTCGCTAGGGGACAAAAGGAACGACAAATTTGCAGGACCTTGTACAGAGTGTTCCAATTAGCGATTATAAACGCTGTATATGTTTACTGTATTTTAATTTCGAAACTTAATTATAGCTATCAGTTAATTATTTATTTATTCGCCGACATTATATACGATATGAGTTTCATACGCACCAATAATTTATGCATCAATTTTAGCCTATGTAATTATTTATATAGATAAAACAACAAAGCGATGTTACACTAATAACGACTATACAAATGGTAAACTTTAAATTAGCCGCTTCGGTGACTTATTTTTGGAACCACATTTGACATTTCAAACAATATGAATAATAATAAAAGCAAGGTGTTTGGCATTTTCCGTAGTGTATACGTTGTTAAATGATCTATATTAACATAAACAAACGTTTCGTACTATAGCAGAGCATACAACGTAAGTAACACGACGAAACGAATATCGAGAAATCGTTCGAAATAAAATTATCGAAAGATTGCTTGTGAATTAGTGGTGGCGGGTTCAATAAACAATCGATGTAGATTTACACAAAATAAATAAATTTGTACTCGTAGAACCGATGATTAGGTTTTTTCGTCATTTAAAAAATATCATACGTAAATTAAACAAATTGTATTTCACTTTTGAAGAATTATTAGGATAATATAATAATAATTTATCGGTTCGATTAATTGTTTGATTATTTAAAATTTAAATTATAAATTTCATATACTTTTATCTAAAATCGTTACCATTTCTTTCAAGTAAATAGTATTTTCACGTCGCGTTTGAATTTCAAATGATTACATAATAATCAAAAACATACGAGTAATATTATTAGGCAATTTTAAACCACCTTTATTTAATTATTCCCGAACTATTTAATTTTGCCTTGAAAACAGATCTAGATCTTCGTTATTAAAAATTTAACATATTGAAAATTATAACTTATATTTATATCGTAACGATGATTTAAGTCAATAAATGACATCTACGAATTAACAAAAACAAACTTTGTGAACGATAATAAAGAAAAATTAATTTGCGTTTTATAAGACAAAAATCCATAATTACCATCGCGATGTAAAAAAAAATGTACCGCTAATATTTTTCATTTGCATTATATTGGTTTGAACTATCGATTTTATTTTTAACATTTTTTGTGCTTCTGTGTATTATAATATTATACAAGCATGTCTTTCTTCTAAGTAATCTTTTTAAATCTGAGTGACGTACAAAAACAAATCGTTTTATATTAATGGTTTACAAATTAAGTTACTCTTATAAAATTAACAAATTCATAGTTACAATGATATTAAATGCGTAATTAATATTATTTTATAACAAAAGACAATTTTGAACCAACATATATTTACGTTTTTATACTGTTTTGAAATGTGTACGATATATTATCAATTATAATTATATAATATTGGTATACAATAACAACTTGTTAGATAAAAACTTCGACGCGAATTATTTAAATATATTTCGAATAATTTAACACGTCTTCAAACTAATTAACGATCACACGATATATTCACCCGTTATTTATTTTGAATGATTAGTCGACAATTTAAATGTACGATTAAATAGAAAATACTATGTAAAATATAACGATTTCATTGTTCATAGAGATGGATAAATAAAACATATTATATTATCATAAACACACTAAAAGGTTGTAATTTTGTACACATTCGTATAATACACACACACACACATTTCTAAATATAATTTTCATTAAAATATTTTACTTTTAAGCTATATTATTAAATATATCCGTATTAATATAAAATGAATCGAAATTTTAAGAAAATATTACTGTGTTACTATAAATATTATTAAATAACTCTGAGATTTCTTGATAGACGTGCAAAGCTCACAATTGTGTTTATCAAATACAAAAAAATAATTGCCAAAGTCTCTTTGTACGTTAATTTTCTTAATATTATTGAACTATTAAAGTGGCGGGTGGAGTGTCATATAATTGATACAAATTAGAGGACTGTAAGAATTTTTTTTTCTCGAAATAATCACGACCTTTGGCTTATAATAGACCGTGGCCTTTAAAAATATTTTTTAGTATCATTTTTGTCTGATATAGATTTCCCACATTCAATGTTAATTTGCGAACATATTATTAAGATTCGATCATTATACGTTTCAAAAATTACAACTATTTTATACGTTTATCATACGTTCTATCTGACTAATCAATTTGTGAAACATAGATTTTTATACTTTGGATACGTTGTAATCAATTTAAATATAACGCTAAATTTATTAAAGATTATTATTATATCCTTTAATATAATAATAAACGGCAATCTTATTATTTGTTTCGTAGTTATGATGATTTCGTTAGAGGAGATTTTCATCGAACTAAATATGATAAAAAGCGTCACTAGAAAATATAGTAAGCAAATAATGTATTCATAATGTTATAATTTTCTGGCGAGATATCTGTCGTCTATCGAATTCAAACCGGTTGTTTATTGGAACGGTGAGATTAATTTGAGTATGGAACGAGACGAATTTATAATTAGATTTTTGTTCATTGTTTTCAATCAATATGATAAACAGATGTCTTACAGAAATGACGTATACAAATTTGTAATACGAAACAATTATGTCTTGCTTTTAAGCAAATACGAGACGACGAACGTTTCTTTTATTATTATTTTAATTTTAATTTGGCCATATATTGTGGGAATTCCAACGAAAATTACTCAAATATTTTCGAGTTTTTTACGTGAAAAAATTAAGTGTTTACGAAGATAATGGTACTTATAAAGCATACACACAGGTGTTTATGAATAATATGTCTCTATAAAATTACAAAGCTTATATATCCGTACAATAAGTACGAAATGTATAAGGGTCTAGTGATTATTATTTTTTTAGGCATAATACAAACACGGGCGTCGAAACGAACGAATCGGTATTTATCGCTTATTGCCTTCCTGTCGATATATAATAATAACAATGACGCCATTCACACGACCTTTATTATAAATACATTTAATAGTATATTATAAATCATATGTTATATATTTTATATTAAGTTTACTATGTATATTATGTAAATATATTATTTTACGCGTAATTTTGTTTGACTCGGTAAAATTAAGTTCAACAAATTGTTTTAAAGTTAATTAAAATTTCGAAAAAGTCGTTTATGTTAAACGTTAAATACTATTAAGTTAACTTCGTTTAATATTTGTTTTTTTCGTCCTTTAAATATTTTTGTATGAAATATAAACAATTTTTACGAAATCCGAAAATGTTTATGTACTCATTCTGGGCGTTATGTACATTTAACACGAGTGCCATGCTAAACACAAGATAATTAAAATGCTAGAGCGTATGGAATTAAACGGTACAAGGTTAGGTTAAATCTCAATGATTCGTTTATAATAACAAATAAATTTTAATATCCCCAATAGGAAACGAATTCGACATTTTTATTAACCCTATATGTAAATTTCTTCATACGTACATATTTACATGTATGTATGTAAATATACTGGACGAATTTTTATTGTTTTTGAGGTTGTGTTAAACGGCAAATACGGCGACGTTCGTTTTTAAAATATTAAAAAATTGTTTTTAAGTCAAAATTTAAATCAACATTGGTAAAATTTGACGGGAGGTAAAAGTAAATCGGTTTATCGACCAGCGGATAATATTAAGAGAGAAATAAAAGAAATATTGACGCTAAATATTTCGTCCGTACAGTACAAAAAAACGGTGTTCGCCTTAAATGTATTATGACGTTTAATGATAACAAATAAATTTTGACAATGAAAATTCATAACTAAACGAATTGACTCGAAAAACGAAAATAACTTCATACCTAACTAAAAGTAATGATTCAAGTTAAAAAGTAGAGTTCATTATAACTTGTTAACTTATAAACTCGTTAATTCTCGGCCTATATCCATACATGGTTTACTCGCTTAGTACGTATATTTACGTTTCTAATGGTCTTCTTTTGCAAATGTTTGAAGAGTTACAGATATTATGTTAATTTAGATAGTTTTTGTTTACTTATTCATATAGATTATATCGCGTACGATCGGGTCGAAAATTAAAGAACTAATAGGGCCTTACAGGTTGTTGGTGATAAAAATGGTATTAGGAGACGCTTGAATATTCCCTATGTTTTTTTTATTCGCGCGATTAGATCATTAAGTTAACGTTTGTACGTTTCTTCAACTCTCTTGTAAAATAAATAGCTTTAAATACAATTTTAAATAAATAAGTTAAATTTAGACGAAAGCTTATATACGTGCATTTGCATAAAAATATTCGAAAAAGACGTATTAAAACGTTATAAAATATCTAAGTAATATTTAAATATACACAAATACAAATGACGTTTTTGTAAACGAATATACATAACATATTTTGCGCTACTCGAAGTTGATAGTTATATCACATATCATATTTGCTATACATATAACGCTTTAATTCAATCCTTTTTCATATATTACGTACACTTAGGCATAATAAAATAATAACCCGGCATTATATTCCGCTGGATGTATCGAATTGACAAACTGTAGGTCTATTGTTTTTGCGAGTATTCAAATGTAAAGGTTTTCGTAAATAAATTTAAAAACAACGTATAATCATTCATTTTATTATTATTTAGACGAAATGTGTTAGTAATAAATACGAGTTTATAAATTTTTTCGTGTATTAGTAAACGCAAAAGCACTTTGTTTTTTATACATCGCTAGTTTCACGATGACGTTAAGATAGAGTTATATAGGATTTTTCAATAGGGACGCTAGATTTTTGATCGGTTATATCGGGAATGTCGTTAATGCCTTATCTGTCTAATGTGTTGTGAATTGTTTAGTACTGTATGGCAAATCACCATGAACGGTCATAGTGTTGAACAACGTGTGCGTATAGTTAAATTTTATTTTCAAAATCAGTGCATTACGTGATTTTTATCCTCGACACAACCGTCCTGCTGAGTCGACTATCCGACGTTTGGTAGCCAAATTCGAGTCAACCGGTTCAATAAATCATCAGCTAACACCCATACGTCACCGAAATGCAAGGTCAATAGAGAACATCGCTGCTGTGCGTGATAGTGTACGGAAAAACCCAAGGCAGTCCATTTCTCGTGATAAAAATCACGTAATGCCCGAATTGTTTCTCTAATGGAGCACTGATTTTGATAATAAAATTTAATTATATGCACATGTTGTTCAACACTATTACTGTTCATGGTGATTTGCCATACAGTACTGAACAATTCACAACACATTAGACAGATAAGGCATTAACGACATTTCCGATATAACCGATCAAAGATCGAGCGTCCCTATTAAAAAACCCTATATATTATCTGAAAATTGTATACGATCGAAACTCAATAATTTTTTTTCATTTTAATATTTAATATTTCTCAACGTTTCATATTGAATTGGAATATTTTACGATTTTAATATTGGTCTTACGCACCGCAACATTTGTTTATTTTTACAGTTTTTTAAAATTTATTGGAATCACAAAAATTATTAAGAACAAAATGCATAATATTTTTTAAAATAAACATCTTTTATAATCATTTATTAATATATAAATAACAATCGATGCTCAAATGTTGTGTTTATTATATACTTATTATACCGTCTAATATAATATTTTTACAATAATAATCATAAACAAAAAAAAAAATCAATTATAAATAATTTTGAGAACAGATAATCGAAATAAGTTGTAGTAGGTATTAGTATATGATAATGCATTTTTAGGAATTAAAGAGATGAACGATCCAAAAATGTAGCAAAATACATTTTTGAAACAAAAATTATAAATTTTTAATATTTAATTGATATCCAATAAAAAATAAAATATTTTTTTCGACATATTTATTATAGTTTGCAGTTTATTGATATTTATTTGGTAACGAATTCGTCTTTCGCAAACAATGAAGTATAAACATTATACATCCTATACATAAGTCACTTAATTCGCAAGTCCAATATCAATAAAACGTATTTAAAACTGTTATTGTAGTAAAAGAATAGTTTTTTTTAGTAGATAGGAACTATTAAATTACACAACTTAATAAATAGGTTTGTAGACTAAAATAAAAAACGTAATTCAGAAAAATAAATACATTGATTGATTAAAATTTAAAACAACGGTGTCAAATAATTTTATGATAAAACACCTTTTGATGTAAGAAATGAATAATGGATTTGATAAGGGAGATTTCGGAAGGTTGAAAAATGAAGGGACAGGCGAAAAGGATTTACTAGGATAGGAAAAGATTAGGTAGCTGTTGTCGTTTGGATGGAAGTGCTGAACAATAGAAAAAGAATCATGTTTCCGGGGGACATCATCGATACAGATTTACCATTTAAAAACATTGTTTTCTCTCGAGTAAGACATGAAAATAACGATAACAAATTATACGCGACCGTATTTTTTTCGTGATCCAAAATCGAATCAATGTTTAAATACTTTTTACTCGTAATAACGGTAATGATCCGTTACGTATGAGGTGGTTAAGCTTTCCATTTGTTCAAATTACTTATGTCTAACATACTCGTTTGTGTTTTGTATTCTTTTTCATTACTATAAGCTACTTTATATTACTTAACTACGCGATATCCTTTTATCCGTTAAAATGTTGTATATATATATACTATAACGAAATTTTGATTTTCCGACGGTACTAAATTTATTTACGACCGTCATAATATAATTTGACATTATCCCTTGAAATATTCGGGTTTCGTCATTTTTCTTTTAATTTTATCTTAATACCCACGTGGCATCTTAATTGTAGAATCAACTACCACGCGCATTTTCTGAATATATTATGTTTAAGGTTCGAGGTCAGCGTATACGTTTGATACATTGAATATTTTCAAGCATTTAAGGAAAAAGTGTTCAATGAAAAATCGTTAACGGTAACGCTTGTACCAAACGCCATTATAATATACTATACGTATCGAACATATCGATAATATGCACGTACGTAGTGATAATTTGTTCATTCACTTACGTGTGAAATCGTAAATATTTCTTCGTTCACCGTCGTTGTTCACCCCTGATGGAGATATGCACTTTCGAACATAGTAATATATTGTGTTTTCCCCGAAAAAAATATTTATAATGTTTTACAAAATGTGCCTGTTTCTTCCGTTTACGAAATAGGTTTGGATTAATTATTGTATTCAACGTAATATTATGTATATTGCACGAAAACGTGTAGAAATTAAACGTAACATGTCAGTCGGCAAACATATGTCAAGAGTCCCAAAATATTTATTTTAATAAAATTGTATTAAACACGTAATATGTGTTAAACACATATCATAATTGATATGTAAACATGTGGACGGTTAAATTTGAAGAGAAGTGTCTTAATACAGTTAAAACGAATACAGTAAGTAGTTAAAATATTGAATAGATGATTATCGATAATTTAATTATATATATTATTTTTAATTATAGTTCAGAGAGCTATATCTTCGTTCATAATACATTTTGTTTCTTTAGAATAAAAATAATGTAAAAAACACAAATTTAAGATTTCATAAATTCGGAGTTACGTTTAAATAAATAAGTCCCAATCGCGTCCTGTTTTAAGATTTTCTTAAAAAAATGGTGGAAATTACAATTTTTAAATTTTGCAATGCAGACATTTGCTCTTTAGCTTTTTAATATAGTAATCGTCTAATTATTATGCGTTTTTAGAATAAAATAAAAGTTTTCTTTTTAATAAACTAGTGTAAAATACATATTTTTTAAGACAAAATTGAGCATGAATTACGCCAATATTGATTAAATCACTTGATTTTTGAAATATAAATCTTTGTATCTTCTCAATTTATTTACTGCTTTACCACTCAACGATTACCACTAATATATATATATATATATATATATATA
>JAIPRN010002128.1:0-34328 GCA_025469175.1 Geopemphigus sp. TES_GeoC_2020 | reverse complement strand
TCATTTAACACCGTAACCCTCCGATCTCCACACAAATACCAAAAACCTATCGGATTTAGCAAAACCGATCGTATAGTTTTGAAATTGGATTGATTTTCTTTTGCCAAGTCGAAAATAGTATCGATTTTCCTCATATTCGCAATAACCTATAATGTGCTTTGGACATGGAACATGTTTAAAATTTTTTACGTCTATTTTCGATGATACTAATGATTCTAAATAATATTCCTGCCCTAAACCAATTTAACGTTTACATGGAATTTCATGTTCAATTTACGCTAATATCGTTTTTAGTTAGCAATCGTAATAATAAGTTCTGTGTGACAAATTGGCGCAAAAATATATTATTTTCGTACAAGTTTCGTCGTCTTACAGAATCATTGGAATCAATGAAAAAAGTCGTCTTACAAAGTCAAACAATACGATCTGCGACGTCGTTTAATATTTTTTAATTACCACGCATGCGCGACTGTTTTCAGAACGCTTCACGCGACACTTCTCAAGCTAAAAATGTGCTTTGAGTACACTACTATTTAAACAAGACATATTATTTCAAAGCGTTTTTTCATTTTTACGAAATATTTTACACGTTTATAGAAATACAAGCCCTAAAAAATGCCGCGTATTACAAACAATTTCAAATGTGATCCGATTATGAGTGTGTGTGTTCCAAACGTTATTACAAAAAGTGTATTTCGTAAGTGCCATATCGGCTTTTAAAGAGCGAAGGTTATCGCAATAATAATTAATAATTTTTATTAATAATAATTCCCGCCGTTAATTCAAAACCGACCGACACCTGATTCAGCAACGAAAATGTTGACGGTTAAATCCTCTTCTGATTGTAAGGGTAACACTCCATAATTTTCGCGTATAGGTCGCGTAGAAATTGTGCGGTGTAGAATTTTTCTAATTTTACACCGTACGGTTTTGGATTACATTGTTAAATTTCGTTCGTAAAAATGGTTCCGAAAGTTACCCCGAAACGAAGACGTTATGGTCACTTACGGAAAGTATGCCGATTTAATAGCGGCCATACGCCAAGTAAATACTACGGATTCGTTCCGTATTCGACGTATGAACGCCACTGTAGATAATCAAATAGGAACGCGTTACACGTTTCCGATTCAAATTATATTGATGCGGGCATTTTTCGGCTGCTCACGTCGTTTAATTTGTTGTTCGAACTAACGGGGAACGTATAGCGAAAATTTCCTTTTTACTAATAAAAACCAAAAACGACGCTTTACTTCAACCGGATGCAAGTACAAAACAATCGCTATCATTTTCGAAACACCGTATGTCACACCGACTTGTCACTTGAAAATATTTTTGTGTTAATATTTTTGTTTTAATAATCCCCGGAGCGTTATTAAATACGATTTTAGGGGACGTAATTCTCCGTGTCCTGGCTACTAATTGACCGCGTCGAGTGAAAAATTTAAAGGAGAAAAGCGACAAAGTTGTACGATCGTATTGTACAGCTCGAGTATAATACAAAAATATAACGCCGCGGAACATTCGATTTCGTCGGTTTACACGTAAATATCGTAATTCGGAGATACGGTGAAAAATTTTAAAATACAAACGCGTAACGTACTGGTCGGGGGAGTTTTTCGTTCGTTTCGGGACGTTCAAACGATTCGGCCGCAAAATAAATGTCCGATATGTACGCAACGTACCTATTATTTATAGTCCGTGTATCACGAATGTGTTCGAACTCCGCCGGTGAAAACGTCCAAATATCTATTATCGGTGTCACTGATCGGCGGCCACGTCCAAATCGACGCCCGTTAAGCGGTTCGTATATCGTTTTTACTTGGCCGATGTGCACTCGTCGTTCCGCGCTGGTTACTAAAGTTGCGATCGCGCCTCGGTCCGTAATATATTCTATTCGTCCACCACGTGCTCGACGTTTCACGAATGAGTGGGTTCGCTTAATGTATCGAAACGAGTTGTCGATGACTCACGGACTCTTGGTCAACTGTCCCGACTAGCTTATCCGAAATGCGCGCGTATGCCGTTCGCCCGAGTAGTACGATTCGTGGACGTACCGATATTTCGGTTGAAAACCAACGGTTGGGTGTACTTTTTATTCGCGCGCGGCAACTAAACACGCAACTTGGAAGAACTCTTCCACGGAAATTTCGCGACAACGAAACTTATCGAGATATAATTGTCGTCGATCACCGTACAACATACGTACATACATAGAATCGATAGATTTATTATATAGCGTAACTAGCCCTCATCCTATAATATTTACCGTAGCCTATGTACAATTGCCGACGACGGACTCGTTCAAGAATATATCGAAACTGAAGGTACATATTTTTTTAGCGCGTTAATGGTCGTCGTTATAAAATGAAATACACGAAAATTGTGATAAGCCCATTATCGTTTTCGGTACGGCTGATCGATATAAATACAAGCCCGCGGCGAACTTGCACGATAATTATAAAAATCGTTCGGTTATTGTTAAGTATTTTTTTTTTTACCGAATTGTTTAAAAACGACCGGTTTTAAAATCGACGTACTCGTTCTGAATCGCTTTTTCACGTTGTTGTTATTATTGGAGACCGGAGAAGGCGCTGAAGTACCCGAAATTTATATTGACCAAAACAATAGTGCCATTACTTTTTTTCTTATTACGTTATGGGCGTTAATATCAAATTTTGGAATGTCCAACAATTAGCGGACACTTTTATTACTCCTAATACAACGGCGTTTTTAAACGCTTATCTACGAAATGTTTTAAGTTTGAATTCATACGAACCCGTGAATGATATTTAATATTTATGTACGGTGCCTACTACGCGTTTCGGCAATATTATTTCGTTATCCGTTATTCGTCTACGCGGCATTATCGAATGGAAATTATCGGGCGCGTCTTTTCGGACGAAATTGATAATCGGTCCGACGTAGTCGTTCGCGCTTCACGAAACGGCGCTGATTATTATTAGAAAAACGCGCCAATCGTACGTACGAAATAGTAACATGTACGATTAGTGTACGTGTCACAGAATAGACGCGTTTTCCAACGAGTCAAATGAATTCCGAAAAATAGTGTACGCCGTTTTCGTTTCGCGGATTTACCGGGAACACTTTTGGATACCGGGATTAACGCGCGCCGAGACGATTCCGAAACGTTTCGTAACGCGGAATTCGGCGGTTTTTCCCGGTTCGGTAAGGGAAGTCGGTGTCCGTCGGAAACGTAAGGAATATCGGTCTCAACGTCTGGGACCGCGAACGAACGTTTCTAGATTTTTTATTCTAAATTTTATAGATTCTTATTTCTCTGTAAACCTTAGATTATTTCTATTTTTTAGATATTCTCGGTTTTTCCGTTTTAACGTACACCTTCCTTTCCGAACGATCGTCCCCGCTGTTCGAGACGCCGTCCCGCGTTTATAGGAAAACCGTCGGAACGTTCCGAATAAAAAAATCTACGTGGGTAACGTACGCCGGATACCGTACAATTTTATTAATCGAAACGAACGAGCCTACCGGTCGCCCGTACGCGCCGTGACATACATAATACGAATCGTAACGAAATTGGGGTTATACGCTTTAGATCGAGTTTCGAGAAACACGTCGCGCCGACGACCAAACGGAAAAAAAACCGCACGGCTTACAAAACGAAACGTAGTTGCTTTTCTAGTATTTATTGGGAAAAATCTTGTTCCGAAACGTACAAGAATAACCATCACGGCCCGCGGTCGCGTTGCCTAATCGTCGGACTGACGAGACGGGCTTGCGACGTTTTGTCGACGGTTGTACACACAATGCACGCGGCGGCAATCTCGATCATTGTCATCGGTAACGTAACGATTCGACCGTATCCGCGCGTAATTACGGCGCATTTTTACGTTCGTCGCGCGGCTCCTTATCGCCAACAAATTAACGCGCCATTTGACCGGGACGTCGTGCGTGAGCCCGTTCACGTATACATCGCGGACGCAAAGGTTGCTGAACGCTGCTTTGCCTAATGAACGCGCACATTAGCCGCGCGGGTCGAAATATTTATAGACGGAACGCGCGGATTCGTAACGTTAGCTGAAAACGAAAACCGTTCCGGTCGTTACAAATCGTTAAGCGGTTCATTAAAAATGTATTACTCTTTTCGGTAACGCGCGCGTGTCCAATATACCGGCCGAGTAAAAATACCCGACGTGTGTTTCTTGGTCCGAAACGCCGTTTCGTTATCCGATTCGCGTTACGATTTGTCGTTAACGTATTATCGGCGAACGTATCTTTGACGAATTTACGAGCGCGCGCCCGAAGATATAACTTGTTGAATTACTCGACGATATTACCGAATTGGACATAATACATAATACTTCCCGTATTATATCGTATTATATACGCCGAACGTTTTTTAATAAACCGTGCCGATAAATATCGTATAATTTACACGAACGATAGATTTAATTCTGCCGTGTAAATTTTCGATAAAAAGCGCGAGTATATTTTAAGGGCAAAAGACGAACCGTTTTGTAAGAGAATAGCGTTGAACGTTTAGAAAAACTTTGAAACGATTGTATGGAAGTAAACAACGTCGACGATTAAAATCGAATTTCCCAAAAAAATGCGTTCTTACTGGTTAGTCTCGGGACTCAATGACTCACGCGTTTATTTATACACGTATTATCTATAATCGTTGACATCGTTAAATGTTTATAAACGTATATTATAATTTTCGTACGGGATTTTATTTAGATTTTTAATCGAATCTCTGATCCGACAAATGTTATTAGAACCATATTTTAATAACCGATACGTGTGACACCGTTGTTTGAACGTGCTCAAAACTGAGTAGTTTTCAAAAAAAAAATCGCTATAATGTATTTTGTTTGTGGAACGTACGAACGGCCATTTGAATAAACGTAAAACGTTTTCAAAAAATTTTATTTTATTTTACTATTTTATCGGTGGAATATAAAAATCGAAATGCCGATTCGAAAAAAAAATTATTAATGTTTAGCAATCGCGTACTCAAAATATCTCTCTTTATAATTACGCGTTCAAGGTTTGCATTTCATTAAACGTGTTTACAATTTTTTTATTACAATTTCACTGTTGATTCTCGTACAGTAAGTACTAATTTCGTAATATTCGTTTTAAATTATTAAATATGAACGAATTACAAAGCACGTCCAATATAAAAAATGTTCAGAAAACAAAAAAATTTAAGTCGGATTTCTAAAAACGATTTTACGCCGAACGATAGTCTACTCGTCCTAAATGGGTGGGAGGGAATCGAGAAGCGAAATATTGTATGTAAATTATACGATACGACGCTATTTTTATATAAATAAATTTGATCCTAAATTTTAAATTGACTATGGACTATGGGCGTTATCGATATAAAAGTAACAATCGTAATTTTCGTTGTTGACGAAAGAACAAAATAATTAAATAACTTTTCCGACGTTAGTATTCGGCTTTTTCTATCCCATAGAGTGTGTCGAGCGCGTAGATAATGCAGCACGTGTTTTAGCTTTTGCAATACACCAAACGACCTTTTTACAGCGAAAGTTGTCGGTGATAACGTTTAATTAACGGACGTTAATCAATAAGCGGTTTAATTTTTTTTACGATTATCTTTCACTCCGGGAAACAATTCGCGTTTCTTTATTCATTTTGTGCAATCGTCGTCATTTGGTACGTGTGTTATCAATGAAATATGCAGGCTTCTACTAACAATAATCGTACCTTTTTTATTTCACTCAAATGTAGAAGTCGATTAACTAAATATTAAAAATAATCTTAAGCGTTTATATATATATATATATATATATATATATACAAAAAAATGTACAATTAACCGATAGCCATTGTTAAAAGGTAAAAACAAAAAAAAATCCCCTTCCAAATTAAACCGTTGATTTTTAAACTTCGTATTTTTAGACGTTTTTCAGTGTTTATCGAATTACGGAAATGTTGACCGAAAATACAATACGTTAAGGGACATCGAGTGAAGCTGATTCGAGTACGTATTCATAATTTCGTCTGGCGACTTAAGAAAACGTTTGGGTGGCCAAAAATTCAAAGATATTACACTTATTTACGATTTATTAATTGTATTCACGACCGAAGTTTCGAAACTTATTTCGAACAAAATACACGCGCCGTTGTCGGCGGAAAGCTATACGATTATTGTTAACGAATTATAATTTTGACAAAGTCGATTCACGTTTCGTCGAGAAAAAATGAACAAACATTTCCCGTAAAAGAAACCGTTTTTCTATTTTCGTTCGTTTAAATTCGCGCGATATTTTGATATTAATAAGTATCGAAAAACGGTCTCTTGGACACTTAAAAATTGAAATAATTATCGCGCGTTGGAAAATGCGTATTATAAACAATACGACGGATCCGAACGTGACGTTTTCCTAAATATACGACTTTATATTCGTTCGGGTTATCTGGAATAAATGCGTAGCTAAACGTACGCGTCCAATCGTTCTTGTCAATCTCGTGGTAAAAACGTCGTCGTGTACCCAAACGTGTTACCGCCGTTACCTTAAACAATCACGGAAATCAGTTTCTCTGTGTTTTTCTATATTCTGATATGGCTATGCTCCCCACTTTGCCCATGATGCAATTTGCCCGTGCAACTAACATTTCGAAACTGTTCAACAAACTAAATCCCGAAAAATCGACGTCACGTTATAGGACGACAATTCGTATAAATTGTCGGAGACCGCGAGCAAAAATATTGCCGAAATCGAACTCTGAAATGAAGCATATTGGATCTACGACAATATATATATATTATACCCTACAAAAACGCCGATATTAAACTTAAATAATTCTTTCGTATTATTCGATACGTATCGATAAATTCGCGCTTGATTTGTTTATAAGTAACGGAAACCTTTATATATAACGATAAAACGATTCTTTTTTCCTAAAATTATGTTCTTTCTTTCCTTTTGTACGTAACTTGTAGCCGTTTATAAAGTTTTTTAATCGGTTTAGCCGTAGTTGACGACGCGCGAATGGTTGCCGCATAGTTACGAAACTGAAAATTATGTCAAACAAGAAATATCGCGAAACTTAGCTAATTTCTGTTACGAAATGATAATTTTTATTTAGAAAAAGTTACACGGGTACGTAAGGTCATCGAATTGCGGTGTAACCGGGTGTGGTTCAAAAACAAGGTTTCAAATTCGTTTTAATGTCGTTTTTGTAAACCATTTACCACTTCGAAAATATATTCCTATCGAATATCGTGCTACCAAATATTTAAATCATAAATATATTATTACAGCGTACGTATTAATAACGCGAACATATTTCGATATCGACTCCGGTGTCGTACACTTTTTAGTTATGCGCTATCATAAGGACGAATTTACGTTTAAACATTAAACTTCGTGTCCACGGACCTGAGGGTGCTTCAACCGTATAAACGCCGCGTGACCTTTTTGTTTTCTCTATTATTTTTCTCAACGTACCGGATGTAGGTTTATTAGTCCGAACGTATTAGTTAAAAAAAGTGTTTAAATATTTCGTCGTTATTCGACGTTTTTCCCGTCATTTCACGTCTGTTTCGAACGCTTTTTGAACAATTCCGTAAACCCGTTCGCCGTTAACAAACGACGATTCATAAAAATAACGTGGACGGCTAGAATAATCGTACGAGAACACAAGACGTATCCGAATATTTCGGGTAGACTTCGGTAAATAGCGCGTTAAGGACTGGACGAAATTTCGATTTTCGCGTTTTAACTCGATACCAATTTTAATACATTTTTACCGCGGCAACGTTCGATCAATTAGTTATTATTATAACCACGCCCGATAAAGTCACGAACTGACTGCGTCACAGCGCACGCGGCTGGTCTTTACGATTTACAAAAATACATTTGGAACGAAAATACACGACAAACGTATATATTATTTATATACGAATATTCGCAATTTTCGAGAATTTACGAGTGGAGACGAGGTAATTATCGATATAGTGGTTACCTATGTTATCGTTATTAATATTAATCACGATCACTTTCGCGAATACGTGTAATATTATAATAACGACTCGTCGACTTTAACGAAAATTACGTGAACCACGTGAAACGTAATTCCAATAACCTTAATGAAATGATATCCGTTTTTTATTTTACGTTACGTTAAAAATTAAATGTCTACCACCGTGACGGTGACTTTTTAAATATACAAACTGTTATTGAAACTAAACGCGTACAACGACAACTTTGAAATTTATACTTTAGATTGCGAGCGAAGCGAATAATGTATCGCGTTTACGACGACTCGTGTTTTTTTTTTTTTGATTCCTTATTTCGTCCGTGAACACTTTTTCGTGTAAGAGCACTAAGACCATCCGATCGCGTTTCGTTTTCGTACCGAATTGTTTGTAGTTGACACCTTATTCGGGGGCGTTTCTCGATTATCCCCCCCCGGGTACTTTACCGACGCGTAATCGAAAACAACCCGAAACTTTTACAAAATACACGGATCGGTAAAATGGCCGACATACTCGTATTGAACGCCCGGTAATTTTCGAATTTTTCGAGCCTATATGGGGCGTTTATGATATTTCGACCGTGCGCTAACTTACCGATTAATTGGGACGAAATAGCGTCGTTCGGGATGGTTTTAATTTTTTTTTTTTTGATATCACGACGATTTGTAGTCGCTTTTAAATTCGAAATAATTACGCGATTCTGAATGACTCTGCGGGTAACTCGCTTCAACCTATACATCCGTAGCACCCACGGCTAGCTGTCGTTTTATTATTATTATCGTCGTTATTTAATAACGACAACAATGAAAACTTTCCGCGTGGTAACGAAATAACAATAGAAACCGGGCGCTTTTGAGAACTGTTAACAACGGGTTAGTTTATCGGTAACTGATCGACATGGTCGTTGTTCGTTAAAGTCTGCCGATATACGTAGGAAAAAGGAATACGATGTTGACACAATCACGATGGTCCTTCAACGGCGGGTCCAAATTCTCTCTTCTGAATATAATGGCCGTTAAAATACTTCGGTACGTTACGTCATTAACGTGACATCGACTCGTATTATATAACGACGACGGTAATGTTTTGGCCGAAACTCCCGACGAACGAATACGCTTACAGATCGCGCGGAGGGAAAAAGAGGGCGTGGCGGCGGCGATGGAAATTGTACTGACGTAATACGACCGAGCGAACGACACGCCGCGAAAATTCGAAAAATATTCGGTTTTCTCGATTCGGCGTTTCGTTCTCCTCGTTCCCATACGTTTCGGACCGGACAATTACGTATATATATTTATAAATGTCTCGTACGCTAATTTTTTCCGTATCTTATTCGTTTCCTCTTTATGGCACGTTTTCGTGTTCCTCACGTTGGCGTCACACAGGACACGCCACACGTTCGGAACTCACACAAACCTGTTAAAAATTTTGCGGGTAAACCCGTTGTCGAAACAAAGCGAGCACGAAACGCGTATATAAATATATATATATATAATTTAATATACAACAACGAATTCCATAATCGCGTGAATTTCTTTAATAACGATAATAATAACTCGTTAGCGTATTGTGGGCTAATTTAACCTCGGCCGTGACTCATCAACCGCAAATAACGTTGTAAAAAATAAACGATAGTGTATAAAAATGATCGTGCGTATAAAAAACGATACGATACACAACGTTAAATTGTTTTTCGAGCGCTTTACCCGATAAATTATATAACGAAAATGTCCGGCAAACGTTATAAAATCAAAAGTTACGTAAACGGCGTTCGTATGTTTTACAATGATTTTGAATATCGAACGTTATTGTTAACAAGCGCGTTTTATTGGTGCCGTTCTCCACCGAAACACCAGAAAATAATCTCCATTTAGGTTTTCCTTCGCGGTAACTATGTGTACGTCGTTTTTCATCAAAAAAAACTACGACGGCGTTATTTCTATTTAAACGTTTCTGGCATTTGCGTAATTTTACGGGAATCGTTTCCGACAATTTCGACGTAACCTTTCGAGCCAATCGTTATTATTCTTTACGATAAAACCTTACACGCCGCGAACGAAATCCGATATTTTCGCCTATCGACGAATCAAAATAAATTCGACGTGCGAATGAAAAAACGAACACGAACCGACGGGCCGTAGTGCGCGTCACAATACTATTCCCGAGACGCGAAAACGGCGAATTCCAGTTAGACGGCGACGACGATTCGACGGACCTCAGGAGTCAACGGCCGTTTCTTTGCGCGTACGATAATAATAATCCAAACACAATTAAAATAGGTAAACCGGAACGGGCGCTACGAACGCGTTGCCCTCCATGTTCGGCCCCCATAATTAATAAACATTAGAGTATCGAAAAAACGGCACGGGTTTAAAAATAATACATCGTATTTATTCATATTTCGTACGTACAATTAACATTTAATTAAACAAGGCAAGAAATATAGGGCACTATAAATGACTCAATTAAAATTACATATACATTTACATACTATAACTAGTCTATTCAAAGATTTAAGGTTACACAAGAGCATCTAAGCGTTATTATATATATATATATATATATAGTCGGCGTTAATAGATACGCGTAGAGAAATCGTGTTCGTCGTAGTTGTAAAACGGAAAAAAGAACGCGCGTCACCGTCGAAAAGTTCGCGAGTTGAAAGGCGCGTGAATGGCTACTACAGAACGAACGAGGAACGGCACGACGGAAGAGAAAACGAAGAAAACGAAATTATTGACACGAAACAAATTGGGAACGTGTACACTGTACACAAACTGGCCTAACGCGTTTAAAGTTCGTTCGTCATATTTCGTGTAACGTTTGCGAATAAAGTGCACGGACGGCGTACTAAGTTTCCCCCCTTCCCTCGTAATGCCGAACGGACGTGTCTAATTTCGGGGGTAAGATTTCGGACCGATGGCCCGTGTCGGACCCAACCCCGGGAACGACTTTGGTTTTCGTTGTCCCGCCTCACTAGGTCCGTTTCTTTCGTTCCCCTCGCCGTAGCGTCAAAAACGGTCTTTCGCGCTTCCCGCGTAACGACTACAATAAAATTGATATTAACTAAACGGTCGTTCCGTGCACGACAAACGCGCGATATCTAACACCGAAAGATAACAAACGACCGCGCGTGCTTTAATTATATAAACACTAAACACGAGAAATCGTCAGTACGTTCAACGCACAAGCGGGTCGCTTTTCGTTTCTCCGATTAATGCGTTCGCGTTACAAAATATAACTTACACGAAAGTATTAACAATAATGATCTTTTGAAGATTTTACGCCGTAAAAGATAAAGAATTTCGTAAACGAACAAGAAAAAAAAATACATACAAACGCACACGCAAAAGTTGTAATATATATATATATATGGTAACAAACGTTTATAAACATCATTAAAACTCGTTATCGTACTCGTATCCTGCGGGCCTAAAGAATCAGTCAAAATTTAGCTGGGTGACGATCGTGCGCAAAACAATCGCGGAATAGGGGGGGGGAATTTCTCGCCGGTAAATTTTAGGGTTTTTGTTTATTTAGAATTGTTTTCGTGTTGTCTGACGTTGTGTTTTTTAGTTGCGGAGGGGACAGTCGCGGAAGGCCGTCACGCGTTCGACGACTTGGACACGAACGCCCTGTTACGGAGTGACGACTCGCCGGATACAAACGCGTTCGGCGCGGCGCTGCTATGCGGCGGATTCGAGTACGCGGTGTCTTCGTCGGAATTTTCCTCGCCGGGTTCATTGTCGGTGACGGCCGGCAAGAAGCACGGCGTCGACGACAGATTGGACCAAAAAGATTTTTCCTGTTGGCCCGGAGGAGCGGGCTCGACGTACTTGCCCTGCGCCCGGTCGTCGTCGTCCTTCTTCTTCTGGGCGGCCTTTTTGTCTTCCTGCGAAACCGTCACGCGGATAATCAACCACGCGCGAAATTGTACGGGTAACGTTTCGCGCTACCTATACCGATGGATCCCGCCCACCCGTGCGAACACTGCCTAACTCTTGGAGCAGCCACCCGAGAGTCGGTAATTATTATTCTATCTGGTTTTTCCCATTTTAAACCGTCGCGAATATTCGAAATGTCGATAAAAACCGTTCGTACGCGCCGCTCCGAAACGAGCTCGCCGTTTCGGGCGGAAAGTCTTTTCTATTTCGTAGTACACAAATCGAACGAGCGCGTTTTCGACTCCGGCCGGCCAAAACGCGTTCGCGCGTTGTGTGTCACGCTTATTTGGTTACTTCTTCGGTCGCTTTCTACGTCCGCGGCTATAACGGACCTGACGGAGCTGAACACGACGGTACGCAACATGTAGACGTCGGCAGTACGAAAGGGTTTGTGTAGGTGACCTGATTTCCTCCTTCGGGTCAGGTTTGTCGGTTAAGACGGAATGTTTTGAAATAGCGTGTGATTCGATCGAACCGACGACTCAGAACAGCGTGACCACGTGATTTCGACAAAATTGTTGTACTAAACGTTTCGCCGTCACCGTGTATCGAACAATAATCGTTAACTACGCGACAATCGTCCGCGGATCTCGTACGTCGAAACGATTCGAAAGGAACGACTATACGACGGTTTTCGTTGTCAAACTGTGCTGTCGAAAGGCGGTCACACGTTACATCGTCGTCGCGTCCATTCCGTTCGTACGAACGCGGGAAACGATAAGAATTTCCGTCAACGCCGAAACGCCGGCCGCAAGGCTCGAGCGAAAAAAGCTCGACGGCAAGTTTCTCGTCCGGTAAACAAACCGACCCGACGGTTTTCTTTCGTTTTTTCGATAATTATTATTCTAGCCGTCCCTCCCTCCTTCTCCCCCTGGGGACCTCCTACACGGTGGTCGTACTGACGATCGCCTATAAACGTGGCCGAAAATAGCGGTAACACTCACGGTCTTCTTGTACGAGGTTTTGTAGAAATTGTAGAACAAAAAGTAGAACATGACGGCGTGCAACAAAATGATCCACGCGAACGCCTTCGGGTAGTCGCATTCGATGAACAACAATTGCGACGCGTGAATGAAGACCATGATGAATTGGATCTGGAAAACGGCCGAAAACGTTTTTAATATCAGTGACGGCCGCCGGTCGCGGTTGCGTCGACGACGACGACGACGTTCGCGAAACGTTCCGAGCGAAATACGAGGCTTACCATTTGGAGTACGGTCAAGTATTTCTTCCACCACAAGTACTTTTGCATCTGGGGCCCGAAGGCGGCCAACATGTAGTACATGTACATGATGATGTGCACGAACGTGTTCAGTAGTCCGAAGAAAGTGCTGTGGCCGCCTGTAAACGGTCGAAGAAATAATAAATTGCCGGCGCGCGCGGTCTACCAAAATACTAACCGGGTGTGAACTTGACGCCGAACCATACGCTCATCGGCATGATCCCGTGGTGGATGACGTGCAGGGTGGACACTTGATCGTATTTCTTACGCATGACGAAGAAGAACTAGGAACAAAATAAACGAGAATCGTCACAACGACGCCGCTGCGTGATACGTCGCGCTAGCCCCCCGCCACTTACGGTATCGAAGAACTCTGTGAATTTGGAAAAGTAGTACCACCAGCAGCCGCGCACGATCTATATTAAAACACACAAAACACGTCCGCTGTAGACAATATATTACGGCAACGACGTTCGCGTAATCGCCGTCCCGTCCGTTCGTCTCGTCCGGGCACGGGAATACTATTTATCCGCACGGTCTTACTCGCATAGCGGTCGGAGACGTTGAATAGTCTACGGGCTCGCACCGTAAACTATAGCCTCTGCCCCAAGCGCCGTCCCAAGCTTCCCAGAACAGCCACGTGGAATATATGACTTGCAAGAAATTGTAGATGATTAAGGTTTTCCGCAATTGGAAGGGTTTCCGGTCTCTCATCAACCTCGGGCCCAACACTTTTACTATGAACGCGTACGATAGACACATGGTCAACGTAGGTAAAGGGCTACTCATAAGAAACCAGTCTTTGACTCTTGGGTCTGGAAACGTAATACGTTACAAAGTTAATTCAAGCGTAAGGGTTCGCGTCAAATCGATCCGGAGGGTCTACGTATGTTTTTACGTACCGCGGATCTATGTCGACATTACTTACCGCTATAGTCGTTCATCAGGGTGTAATAACCCTCGGAAATTGAGCTGAACATCTTGGCGATTTTTTTTTTTGTTTTTTTTTCGGTATCCCGCTTATTTGCTTAACACCTACAACGACAAAATAAGGACGTAAGATCGTACAATTTTAAACAAATTAAATTCGAGTTTATCCCACGCGGGTGTCGTTATTAATTTTATAAACATGTACCCACGATTCTACCGTAATTAAATAATCTACGATAGTTTCGCGGTTCGCTAGCGTTTTCGCGCATAAATTAATCTCGTTCCCTGTTAAGACACGCGTCATTCCGTCAATTCGCGTTCGGATCCCACCTACCCCGCCGAATGACTTCGAAATTGTCCCCGCGACGATACGCGTCGTGATCGATAAATGGTTTCGTGTAAAACATACTACGCTCGACGTTTCGTTTGCGTAGTGAATTCAAGGACGACGCGTGTTGTACCGCGCGATCGTTTATTATTTATTTTCCGTTTCGAAAAACCGACGTGAAATACGAATCCGGCAATAAACGAACGATTATATTGTATTTTAATAAATACGAACGTTATTTGTCTAAACTCTTTCGTTACGTATCTAATTACTTGAAAAAAAAAAACAAAAAAACAAAACACTATCTAAACTATTTCGGTAGGTGTTTTAAAATTCTTGAGCGTTTCGCGTTAATGTATTTTTAAATATTTACTATACCTAATCGTTAATGCGCCTGAGACACAGTTGAACGACACAAATCACGGCTACGGCCGCGTCAGATGCCTGCGTTACACATAGTGTTTGTGTGTATACTCCTTCGGAACCGAAGTCGACGGTCGTCCGACGCGTTTAAAAAAAAAGGAAAATAACGAAAAATAGGAATTCGTAACGAACGTCCCCGGGACGACGTCGCCGCGTAGGTAAATACGAACGGACGGCGTTTGTCCGCGTGTCGGTGTGGGGTACGCGGCGAAAAAACGAAAATACGCCGCGAAACTAGACGGCGGCTGGTGAAGGGAGACGATAAAGACGAGAAGAAGAACGAATTCGGAACGAACTGGCGACCGAAACCGTGTAAAGCGCGCGTGCCCGAGGCCTCCGAAGACTTCACTCACGCGCGACGAACGAGCCGCCGCGAACGATTTAACGCGTCGACACAACGCGAGCGCGTTGCGTACAATATTAGCCGCGCTACGGCGTCAACTCGAGTCAATTACTACTCTCTCCACGCCGGCACCGTACGTGCTGGATTTTTTTTAATCGAACACGCGTGGTTACAAAACATACACACACACACTAGCTCGCTCACTGCCTAAAGCCCCTACCTCTCGGGCCGACCACCCATCCCGCGAACAGTTCGTACCGGGCACGTACGTACGACCGATAGCGACGGATGCAATTATTATCGTAATCTTCGGCGCGTTTTCGTTAGATTCGTGCCGACGGTTCGCGTTCGGCCCGTTTCGGGACGAACGCGCTACGGCCGGCTCGAGGTCGTCGGAACGCGTCTGCGCGCCGCGCCCGACGAGACGAGACGCGACGCGCGCGTGTGTGTACGTACAACGGGCGATGGTCGCGAGCAAAACCCGCGCGGAAACGTAGTAGTAGTAGTACATGGCGAACCCAACTCCCGGTATATACGGTTAAAGTCGAATGACCGTTGTTCGGCTCGAGCTATACGGGGCCAGACAGGTACCGGCCTGGAACGACGCGCTTTCGCGAAATGGCCCCGTCATTTTAACGGTCCGACGTGTAATTACGTACGACTATTTTCCTCGTAGATTTCCGTCGATATTTCGTCGTAATGAACGCGCACAACGCGCGGAATACCGAGTGTAGAAACGTTCCGTCCGTTACACTAAATTAACCCTAATGATCTCATAAAGAGCTCGGCTTTCGTCCGGGCCAAAGACGCGTGTGTAAACTTCGATTAAATCGTGAGAGGCGATTTTCGTTTATTACGCTAACGTAATTTTTAACGAATTTCGTAATTTCGTCCGAAAATTATGAAAACAACCTATGTATATATATATATATATATATCGATAGTAAATTTGACTACCGAAAATGTAATAGCCGATAAGATAAACTTAAACGTAACAATACATTTATCGGGAATTGTCTTGTCGATTATTCTTGGTTCGTTAATCGAGACGTAGTTACGGGTGTAGAATGATAACATTATAAAACCATTAGGTCTTCTATTTATAAACAAAAATTACGAAATTATCGTTCGACAACGACGATTCGTTCGAATCTAAATACGATTGTCCTACCGAAATGGCAAATGTGTGGAACGAGTCGGCCGAGATTAATTTACGCGCCGAATAATTCGGATTCGCCTAGACGGATTTTACTGGGACCGAATGGGGTTTTGTTCGCGGGAACAAATGTCGACAGTACACAACCACCCGAAGAAGAGAATGGACGAGATATGTATACCGCGGACTGTGTATCGGTACGTATTCGGGAAATCGCGCACGCGCCCGGCGGTTTTTTATTTTCGTATACTTATTTTTCATTCTCCCGGGCACGCACACACGCATACACGCACGCACGCGCACACCGCGCGATCGTAATCGTTTCACACCATCGAAGTATAACACCCAAGAACACAATGGGAAATACGCGAAAACCCAGTTGCGTATTCGAGCGTAACGTTTAAATAGCCGACAGTGTTATATGATTTTCAAAACGCGCTGTCGCCTCATATTATTATTATTATTATTATCCTCTCTATAGAGAAACCATATCGTGGAAAACTCGTTGTTTCGATCGGGTCGATGAAAATTATATACGTATATATATAATGCGTGTGTGTTATTCGCGTATATCACGCTGCGAACGCGGTTTTTTTTTTTATCGACCGAAATCGAACAGACAAATTTCTCGAAAATATTGACGCGTACGGAACGGAATAGCGGGGGAGATTCCGGGGTATATGACGGCCGATAATTATCGGAGAACGATAAACCTCGGTGTATACGCGTCGTAATTCGTCGAAGGTTTGACGAAATTCTTATTTATTCACCGAGACGAGCGCGGACCGCGTACGCGCCGCAACGACGGGTCCCCGCCGATCCGATTGACCTATTAAATACCGTTTTCGAATGTTTTTCGACGCGATCGACGCCGGCGGATTTTCCACGGAACGGCCGACACACGTCGTTGTCCCATCGGTAAAACGTCTCGTTCAAATTTCGCGCAACGAAAAGCACACCGAGCCGAATATATCATTTTCAGTGGCCGTAACGTAAACCTATGTTCCCGGATTTACGAGGTAACCGTGTGTCCATTATAAACGTCGAAGCTTACTTAAAAAACGCTCGCTTTCAACATTATCGACTTTATATTTACATAAGGTGTGTATATATATATATATATATATGTAAATGGATGAAAAATCGCGGGTATTTTATGTAGACACCAATTGCTTTTTTCAATTTCTTGGACAAACATAACGTTAGAACACCAAATTACCTTCGCTTCGTCCACGATAAATAACGTTCGCGGCGAAAACCTACGACGAATATTTGAAGAAGAACGTCTCGAGTGAATTAGCTATCGATTGTTTGGTTAACGTTTTTTTTTTGGCGTATTATAATGATATTACGAACTTTTAATCGCGACGGTTTTTCTCAAAAATACTTACAAAATTAGGGAACGTTTTTGCGGCGTTTGCCATCTGTACCATCTTACTCCCGAAATCCGCCATTAACGATTAAGATATTTGTAACGATAAAAACAAACACCGTCGAAACACTATTATACCTATACATATATATATATATATTGTTAACGTTTAAACTACGAACCGTATAAGGAAGACTGACGACACGAACGCGACTTATTTAAATTCTATTAGTATTCCGGGAGTGTAAACTATATGTAAATGTAACGTGTACGACTGATTTTTTTTCGTTGTTTTTAATCTCGACAAATCCCGTTCATATAACCAAACGAGATATATTATATATCTGTATATTATTATATATCTGTAATCTCGCAACGAATTAAGTCCCGAATGAAAAGTCAATTGTCTACCGGCGCACATTAGATACGTCTATTAAGCTTCGAAATGATTCGTCGACAAAACGAAAAAATCGCGACAATAATCGTGCCGATGTCGTATCGTAAACGTTCGATACACGCGCAATTGCGCGTACTATGTCGCGAACGAATTTAGAACTCGACGATTCTCGATCGCGTCCGAACGGATTTCGCTTTTCCGCGCAGACTCGCGCGACGTTCTCGTTCAATATCCGTCACACTCGACCCGTCTTATTATTACCGCGCTCGTTTATTAATAACGAACGGTGGTCGTTGGACAACTATTGTCGTTAAATCGTGTTTGAAGTACGAGGCTTTTAAACGGACAACCTTGCGCGCGCGCGTACGGATTCAATCCGGCTCCCGATCGCCATGAGGACCGTAAACGTACGATCGTTTTTTTCCGAAAGTGACGGTCGCGAATCGTCAACGTAAAAAACGAATCGACGATGCCCGTCTCTATCTCTCTCTCTCTCTCACTCACTCACTCTCACTGTCTTGACGACACGAACTACCACTCGTGAAACTCGAGTGCTCGATGCGCTTCTACGCTCGGTATTTCTTAAACAAACACGAAACTAAAAGACAATAGATTATTCCTCTTCTCCGACTCGTCCTCGGATCGTCTAAATTCTGCCTTGCCGAATACAAATGCGAAAACGCCACGACAATACGGCACGTATATTACGACGTTGTTGCCCGCGCACGAATATAATACGAGCGCGCGTATTCGACAGAACGGCGTGGCGGTTTTTTTTTTTTATAATTATTATTCGTCGTCGGTAAAATGTCATTACACATTTTTGTCCCTCTTGATCTGATGTTGTCCGAGTTGTTATTATTCCACATTCGAAAGCGACCGTCGTTGCATACGAATAACGATTCCGAACGGAAATCTATTTATTATTCGTCGTCTTTTTTCGAAAATTACGCGCTCGAAAATTAAACGATCGTCGACATTTTTCGTTTAGAGAGAAACGTCCGGGTGTCTGAGCGTTTGATAAACGAACGTTCGGAGATTTCGCGATAACGAACAAAACGGATACCGCCGCACAATTAGCCACCGAAAAATAAGGCGCGGAAACGTCAACTTCTACACACACGCGCGAAATATAAAAAGACGATACGTTGTAAAACCGACGATACGGTCTAAAACGATACGGATAGCATCTAAAACGCGATTCGTAACGATACGCGAATACAAATATCAACACGAAATGACCGAAATGTATTTCGATAAACACAAACGTCTAACTAATTACGCGCGCGTATCAATGGCCCGCGCTAAAACAGTCGTTAAAACCGAACGTAATTAGTTTAAAAGCGTTAAACCGTCCGTGTTCGTTTTAATGTACCGCCGACATTAAGATATTACGGTAATAATATTAGCGTCGTACGAACATATCGGGAAAAATCGTTTTTCCGATAGTTCCGCGCTGTCGGATTTTCGACGAATCCCACCGTACCCGCGCTTAAAGACGATAATTATTAATATTATAACGCGCTTGCGCGCGTACCGATCGTTTTTACTTTATTTCGTTTTCCGAAAACGACGACGTTGTGATTCGTACGGTATTTTTATTCTTTGTTTCGCGCGTCCTACAACTGATAACGTGTAAGGTAAATGAAACAAAAAAAAAAAAAAAAACGTAAAGTATTTTTACGAAACGAAGTATTAACTATATAAACGTACGCTTTGGACAACCAGCGATCAAACCTGTTTGATAAGTAAACCAGTTGAAAAAATATGTGTTGCGCAAAAATGTCACTAATTGCTTTTGGACCAAGGATACGCGCGTGATAATGATTCGTATCCTTCAAAGAAAGTTTTTCCTTACGTGATCGAAACGAAAACCAATTATTATTATTATTATTATTATTATTATTATAACTAGTATTATTATTATTAGCATTATTATTATACGGCCTATAGCCTGTTACAACAATTATTGGTTTAAAATCTCCGTTCGGATAAGTACGTTATACCGGTTTTTTAGGTTTTTCGTTCAAATGCAATTCAATAACCTCTGTCGAATGCACTCCAATTATTATTACGTAAGCCATTTCCCTGCAGCATCATAATAACCCGACGACGGAACATAACCCATTTTCGTTCGCGGTATCGCGTTCGAAATGCACGACGACGTTACCGGCACATTTCCGTTTAAACGCTTATTACGAACAATACGCGTGACTATAGGCCGTGTGTACCTTCAATATGCATTCGCGAATTACGGATACGAGCTACGAGAAAAAAAAACCCAAACGATAAGAATAATACAATTAAATCGGTGTAGAATTTGTCGCGATACGAAATACGTATATTTTTTCAGAAATCGTTCGACTATGTGTATAATTTTTTTTTCTATTGTTGCTGTTGTTATTATTATTATTATCGTTATTATTATTATTAATATAAAAAACTAGAATATTTTTTTAGCGAAATTGTATAGAAACGCCGTTAACGTGAAAATGTAATATATAATTGTCGAATTTGGTATGGTTTCTAAGCGTCGTATTTTGTTCGAGATATTTTCGCTCACACCATTCGGTACAGAACACAAATAAAAAAGTTTAGTGATTCGTCCTTATAATGGGCACCCCCGACGTTTATAGAACAAAATATGGACTTCGCGTCGTCGGTTTTGTTCTCGCGTCCTTCTCTTGTTTTTTTTTTTTTAGATATCTACAACCAAAACGATAAATACCCCGCATATTTATCTCTATAAATATACATATATTAACATCGTTGCTCGATATAAAACCGAATCGGTTTACGAGACGTTTAGAAAAGAAATAACGCGTTAAGTTCAAGTTCGACACGTTTCTCTAACCAAAGCTATTAAATAAAAACGGTTCGCAAGGCTCGTTCGAACGGTCGATGTACATACGTAATTGTAACTAAATTGTAAAATATGTCCGGAAGTAGTCGAATTGGGTTATTTGCGTGTCAGCAATCTACAACGTCACGTTTTAGTGCCACATGTGCAACGACGTACGTATATTAGACTCGGAATAAAAGCTACGGTCGCGAGTGCGAAAAGAGGATATAGAAATGATAACGTAAACGTGACTTCGCAGATTTAACGCGCGCGTATTGAACAAATAAAAATACGAAAAGATTCGACCGATCGATTGTGCAATCGATTCGTAAGCTATTTGCGTATAAGATAAGTGCTTGTTTGTTCAGTAGGTATACCGAACGTAAAAAAAAAATTATATTAATGCAATTAGATATATCTAACGACATCGCGCCGGTAACAAAGTGAAAGTCAGTCATCTCTTTAACGTTGTTATTTGAGTACGGTCGTTTTGAAACGGTTTACGACGACGTATTCGTTGAAAAACTGTTCGTTTGCGTACGACATTCGTTATTTACCACAACGGAAGCGCAAAAACGGACATTTTGTGGAAACATCGACGCTATAGTAGTAAACTATCCGTTCGAATCGTCCTTAAAACGCATTTCGGGAATTTTTTCTAGTTGAACCGCTACGCGTCGATCATTTTCTGTCGATACGATTTTACACCGTTTACGGGTCTAAAACGCAAACAATACGGTTTTCCGTAATCCGCCTATATTAGGCGCTACTCTCGATTCGAAACTTATCTAAACAAGTAAAAATATCGGGCGACACGAATCTAAATAGTAAATTCGATTTTGAAAATGCGTCCCGTTAACGGGCAATTTATTATTAACGTGATATATACCGGTGACGTCGTCACGTACCAAAATAAACGCCCGTAGGTCTTTCGAATATAACGTGACCAATGTAATACGTTTAATAGAACGATTCGCGAGACAAATTATTTATATTCCTCGTAAATATCGATTTTCGCGTGTGTCCGTCATTAAAATAAATCGAAGAAATCCTGCCCGTCCGAAAACAATTTTTTGAATAATCGTAACGAAATTAGCGAATAGATACGAATTGAAAATCTACCGCGGCGAATGGCGATGTTTTCGATCCGTGCGAATAGGAGAAATATATACGTGGCGACAAACGCGCGTAATGTACGTAAACCCGTTTAGTTCGATTCGTTAATATTGCCACGTCTATTCGCGCGGATCGAAAACCTCGCCATCGTACTCGACGAAATAGTCGAAAGTTGAACGCGCCTCTCGCGTGCGCCTTTTCTCCCGCAAAATATACGATTGAATTTTTTTTTGTCCGTAACATTTGACGACCTTCCGAACACGCCTTAAGTATATTATATATATATAATATATAATATAATATATGTGTCGTAATACACACACATACACATACATATGTATATACGTATAAAACAGTTGAGATTTGTGGGTAAACGCCCGTAAATGAATATAATCGGCGTAGGTAATACAGTGCAGGGTGGGAGGACGTTTAAAACCGGACGTTACGACCTTGGGTACACACGTAGAACACGTGCAACAACGACGTGTATAGCCGGTAGTGGGTGGTAAAAAAAAAAAAAAACCGTATATTTTCGCGCAAAAAGACGATTGCCTTGCGCAGGTGTTCGCCGTTTCAGGAAATTCTGGTTGACAACACCCGAACGATACCTATTTTCATAACCGCGATTACGATTATATTCCTCGGCCATTATTAGCGCTTCGATCGGTCGACCCGTCAAACTCGTTATCCGCCGCGTCTTAAATAAGATCGCCGCGACGACATGTGCAGTTCGTACCAAAAAAAAAAAAAAGAAAAACCGTCGAAGAACGTTCGTTCCAAAGGTCGTCAGAATATCGTCTACACTTCCGGCAAAATCGAGTTGTTCTCGAAACCAGTTACGTTACCCGCAAATCTTGAACAACTCGGGCAGTTGAGAACAACAACGCGACGAAACGTCGAGTAATTTTGCGTACAAATATATATATTGGAGGTGATTTTCTAAAATGAAATTGTGGAAATCGGGCGTCACGAGCCGAACGATGACGTGTCAAATGCACAAATGACGATACGACGGTAACAATTGGATCAAGGCTGTTTATTAAATCCAAAATATTGAGTTTATTATATCGGTTTTCCGTTTATTCGTCCGTGATTAAGTCCGTATAATAAAACCGATATAAATATATTTAAACGAACCGCTCGGAACCGAAACGACCTTGATCCGATTTCTCGTCGCGAACGTTCCGCGACGTAATTAACGCGCCCCGAGTAATAGCCCTCTGTTTCGCGGGACGTTCGACTTTCGTCCGTAATCTTCAATATACGCACGGTTGTTGACACCGGCGGCGACTTAACCGGACGGGACGCCGGATCGAGGGAACACGGACGGTTTTCGTTTGGCCGACGACGGTAGTTCGGGAGAAGTTCGACGGCACCTCTTCCCCCCCCCGGATACGTACACACACACACACACACACACACACACACACATATATATATCATACTTACGTATGATACGCGCTCGCAACGATCGCCGTACCGACCGCGTTCGTCGTAAAGATTCTGACGCTAGATTATTAATATCAGAAATTCTCGTGCCCGTAATAATAGTCGTATTACGTAATAATACTAGTAAAATCGGCCGCTGTACAGGGTAAACGTGTATCGTTCGTCTATTACGCGTGTATAAGGTAATCGGCTTTTTATATGTACATATATATGTATACGTCGTACACGTTCCAATACCTCGAATAATATTAAGTTTTATAAACGATCAGGAAACGAGACCGTTCCGTAACTACGGACACTACCCGGTCGTGGCCAAGTACGTCGGCCGATCGGGTTCCCGTTTTAAGTGTGCCGTATTACACGCGCCGTGTGCACGCCTGGGCGTTTGTCGATTTTCGAGAATCGACGCCTCGACGCGAAACAATCCGTTAAGTACGCGACGGACCGGCGGGCGTTCGACATGCGTGTGGTCGAAAACGACGAGAGAACGGTCGCCGAATTAATACGATTAATACGTAAGGTGAGAAATTCACTAATCGGCTGGTTCGCCATCGCCAATGTTCGTAATTATTAAATGGCGGCGGCCGTCTATAGTAAGTCCCGAGCGCCCGGGACCCGACGAAAACGAACTGCGCCGTTAACGCGACGTCGTCAAGGACCGCGAAACTCGATTATCCCAATCCGCGCGTAACCATTACGTATAATAATCGTACACCCCGGGGGGGGGAGGGAGAAGGCGTGGAACCGACGGGGCAGCACGCGTCTTACGGACACGCGAAAAATTCCCCCGCGATTTTTACTTCCGTAAACGACGACGAAAAAAACCCCGATCGCGCTTCCGAACGACACTCCGATCGTTTCGCATTTACGGTCCGTCCTCACTGGCCGTGTACGCACGGTACACGCGATAACGCGCGCGACGTTACCGTCGTTTCGCGCTATATCGACCACTAGCGTGTACGCGCTGTTTGAATTCCCACCCCGTACGCAATCGTGCCCGTGTGTGTGTGTGTGTATGTGTAATATTATATCATATCGTATATGTAAGCACCGGCGAGTGGCGTAAGTCGCGTATTTGATTTGGACGCCACGTATTGGGTCAAGGTGGACGTTACGGCGTAACACGCCGAAGCCGCGGTGACCTTGCCGTTGCCCGCGCGCATATATTACGTGCTTACCGAACGGCCGACTTTGTGTGTGTGTGTGTGTGTGTCTACGGACGCGTAATATACTGGACGAAATCGAAAACAAACAACGAAGAATGAAACGAAATTTTCGCGCCGAAATATTACCGAGACGAGACGAGCGTGTGTACCGAGTTTTCACCGCACGACGGGTAACGCGTCCGGGCCAACGTCCCATTATGTCCCCGAATCGAAATGGTTTTAACCGCGGGACGATGACGAGGCTGAAAAACGGTCGTCGTCGTGTAGACCAACGGTTCGTATCCGTTCGTAGTTTTTGTCCGCCAATCGAGTTTCGGCGACCGTGTAAAAAAACGGATCGCGCGCGCTGACGTAAGACACCACCCCACCGCCGAACGTCTCCTCGAACGCGGCTCGTATCCTATTATTTACTTTCGATAACGTACACGATCGTGTAGATCGTCTGCCGTCAACCGTTTCGATCGTCGCGTGTACGATTGAAACGGCGGTACCCGTTCGTGGTGGTACTTCGCGACTTTTCGTAAATCGACCGTACAACGTATCGGCTTCGGATATAAAGTAAACTCGTCGGCTGGCGCCTTGCCGTTTAATCGACGCGCCTATAATAATTACGAATATTTACAACAAAATATTACTAACGTTAGCCTATTACTGATAATAGGTCACGCTAATATAAAGCCCGGATATTCGTACATTTACATAAACGGGGCTAGCGTTTGTTTCTCGATCGACGTTTATTGAATTATCGTTACGTAAAAATCCATAATACGCATTAAAATACAAAAGTCGTCATTGAGTACGTAATCGTGCCGTTTGTATTGTTTGTCCCTCGACACGTGCCGGCGTTATTCAAAGATTTCCCTTCGGACTTCTCGTCAAACGGTATTTCCCTTTACCCAAACAAAAAACCGTTCGTAAGGTCCGCGTAATTAAATCGTTCGAGTCGTCCGGCCGTCTGTAGACCGACATATTGTTACGTATAATTTCGTACGAAAAACGAAGTTCCGTTTTCTGGCCGTAGTTATTATGCATTAATTAGAAACGTTTTCGTTTATTTGGGTTAAACCAAATCGTTTTTACGCGACTTGTTTTCGACACGTGAACGCGACTTTTCGATAATTCTGGTACAACTAGTTTGCAAACCCGTTTTTACAGCCCTTACAGCGTTAAGTAGATAATAAATAATTTAGTAATAAATATTCGCGAATAAACTTGTTTTTTTTAGCATACATTCAATTCGTCGTCTCGATTACGTCGGTTTATATTCGAGGGTTACTCCATTTTCACGTATTTCGACGTATTTAAACATAGCCCGTCGTAAAATTGACGACATTAACTAAGCGGTTATTCTTGCGCTAGTTTCATAACCGGCTCGGCAATTTAATTTCGAGTTTCGAAAAAGTAATCGCAATTTTTCCCTTCGTACGCGTTTGTAATTAACACGCGCGTCCGATTGGATACGTCAATTTATTATCAGTTTCGATCCTCTTCGATTATATTATCGATTACACACGCGCATATTTTGTACAAAGTATAGAAACCAAATCGCTTTTCAAACGAATCGCTCGCGTCTAATTTATCTCAACGTTGAATAAACGTCGTCGTTATCGTTGCGTTACTCGTTTAACCGACCGTATCCGCAGAATCGCCCGTTACAATTCCGAACGTCAATCGGCAACGAAAATGGCCCGAGTCGATAAAAAATCCCGACCCTTAATATACGGACCGTTAACGCGTATGTTATTATCGATATATAATATATCGTTCGTTACATTCGCTTACGGAATCGAAAAAAAGTAAAGAAATAAGCGAGTCGATAATTATTCATTAATAGTTTAATCACGCGGCTGAAACCGGTAATAAATTAATGGACCATGGTCAACCGACTCGAAATTGAATATATATATATATTATTGTAATATTACCCGACAGCTATATACGAATATTACGAAATTACGTTTCAAAAAGTCATATCTTTCGATATTTTTTTTCCCAGTCGCCAATAGTGTTTATCGTGTACGTATGAGATCCGTTACGATATCCGCGCGTGTTTACTCGTCACTTGTCGACTAATCCTAACGATCGACCAATATAAACAACGTAATCCGTTCCTTTTCCACGCGTATCGACGAATCTAGGTGAAAATAATAATGTCGAAATCGCGTAGATCGTGCATTTCGTATTTGGCTGGCACGCGCCGCTGATGTTGCCGCTTCTGTTGAAATTACGTACGTCCGTCGGTTTTCGTACGACCGAGACGCCGTTAAGCGCGCCGTCCTAATGTTCGCGAAAATTAAGGTCGCATTTTACTTAAAATTTTACTCGCGCGCGATCCTCGAGTTCGGTAATTACCAATCCCCACGTACGGTCAATTCCAAAACGAAAATGTTCGAAGGTCAGCGAACATTCGTTATGCGGGATTCGGACGATGTCCGTTCAGACTTTTTATCTACGTTGGTCAACCGTTGAATCGTTTTCGTTTTTTAAATAAAGAATCTCGTCGAGATTTTTAATTGGATCGATTGAAAACGCGTGGACGAAAACAGTCGCGTTATTTGACGCGCGTCGATAGGAGTATTCGAAATGAAAAACGCGTACGATTTGCGTAAAATTAAAATGTACTCGAAAACAAGGTTCGAAAAAGTTACTCGGAACGTAATTTTAAAAAACGTTGTTATTTTCGCGCTCGGCTAATTATTGCGGTCGTTTCGACGTGGTTTATTTTATTATTGGTTACAGATTTAACGAGAAATGTCCGATTGAAAACCGCCTGTCGTTAATCGGTAATAATAATAATAATAATAATTATCGATGATAAAAACTCGTTGAATTCGATTCGTCGCCGAAACGTTACGAACCGTACACGAACGATCAACAAGGACCACCGGATCCGACGATCGTCGACGATATCTGCACGCTTCGATAATGTTCGCGTAGTACCAAACAAAAAAACCACACCGGCCACCCCTTTGGGACGTACTCGGACGCTTTGTTTTCCGATCGACGTCATAATACACCCATTGTCGAAAATCGAAAACAGTACGACGACAAAAGGAATAGTTCCATAAATACGACGACTTTGTAACCCCCGAATTCGATATATATTTACCGTAAAAAAACGCGATGGCCGCGGATCCGCGAACGCGTAGAATTTTACTACTTACCGGGTGATGTCGGGGTGACGGATCGGCAGCCGCGCTACGCCCGCGTCCGACTCGTATGAGACTTAAACGGAACACACCAACAGACGCCGTGTGAACGGACACAATCAGTCGTTCGGTCGCGCGTTCACCGTACGAATACCACGAGTTGATGGCGGCACGCGAGTGTATTAGGGCAACCGACTTGCCGGTTGTCCCGATCTCCCCCTCCCTCCGAACGCGGTTTCTGTGGAGGGGAGGGGGAGATCTATGGTTTCGCCGAAACCGGACTTCTCGACGATTAGAATTACGAAAAATAAACTATAAATGAAAAAAAAAATACCTACCGCGCGGCTCTATTATTATTTCTTTAGCCCGGTCGACTTTAATAGTGTTAAACCGCATTGACTTACGGCGAAAATCGTTCGAAGCCGCCGCGTCTCACCAAGAACGTTTTATACGCATCTCCGTAACGGTCGGCCGTACGATATGTACCGCTTTCAAAAAACAAAATCGAATCGTTTCGCTCGCGCGTTTCGTCCGAATTCCTAAGCGCGACCGGGCGCACGGCGGTGAACAGTAAAACACACCCGCCGCGCGATTTATTTTAATAATATTTTTATTAAACCGTTCCTACTTAAGACGACGGCCCGTGTGTTTTCGAACGACGGGAGTACGCGCACGCGTTCGTTCTCTAAATATTTAAATACTCGTCTCAAAATGTGAACCTTCTGTTTTACAACACCAAAGTAAACAAAACCGCTTCGATACATAAACACCGTTACAATTTGAATACGCCATAGCCGTTATTAAATATTAATTACTCGTGTTCGGATACAATCGCGTCCCTACGTTCGGGTACACGAAACCGTCAGCGTAAAAAGCGACGGCTTCTTCCATCCCGCCGTCGTCTTTTATTTCAACGTAAATTGACGAGAAATTTAGACGCGAAAATAATTTATCGACTCGAAACGTTATGTGGTGGGGTATATATTTCCGTGAGACTACGAAAGCGTCCAATTTCGATAATTTAACGGCTTTTGCGTGTACCGTCAAACAATCGTTCTATCCAAACAAATTTCGGAAAATAATAGTAACACGGATAAAATAAAACCGAACGATGTTAGCCTAATAAATTGTCTACGCTTGTGAAATTAACTCGCGTTAACGTTGTTGAATAATAAAAATGGTAGCGAATGTTAGAAAATTGTACTAAAAGACCGTTCGACGTTCACATTTCCAAACGCTTAACCAACGAGCGAAAAAAAAGAAAAACGCTCCAAACCAAAAACTTTAACGCACTAAAATCGTGGGGAAATCCTAATTGCGTAATGATTTCTGTTAATAAGAATAATAATTAATAGGACGGGGCTATTTCCCACGATAAAAAAATAATAAAATTCAATTAGTAACTATTTTCCTACGCTATCGTCGAAATATGAATATTCGTAACATGCATAAGTAAATTGTATTGGTGTGTGTATGTATACGCAATTAATATTCCGCCGATAGTGTAAAAATAATTTTTTTTCAAATCGTTTTTTAAACATTTACGTGGGTAATAGCTCTATTATTTATCCGCACTAAGGGTGACAAACCTATTCGACACGTATGACGAAGGTAGCGCATTAGCCAAATTTCAATGGCACGCGATAACGAATAGAATTTCTTAACGTTTACGTTAAAACACAAATTATGAATTATTTGTAAGAATTTTAATGTAAGCAAATTTAGTTGAAGAAACAATTGTGTACACATTTATAACGATAACATTCCTACGAAAATTGAATAGGATATTTACTTCTATTTTTAACGGCGACTAACAATTATAGTCACGTGTTTGCTTATCGCTATTTACGTAGAGTTATATTTTAGTAAAATCGTCGGTAACGTCATTGTCCGCGGGCAGTAAATGAATTGCGCCCGAAGTCACACGAGGCAACGGAATCGCGCGCGGTTCGTTAAAAGATTTTTCGGTAAACTCGAACGCGCCGATATAGGAACCATCGCCGATTCGAATATTTTAGCTATGTGAAAAATTCTAAAGCGAAATTGAAATTCACGAGGTAGCTTAAACTTAGATAAAAACACGAATACGTTTCAAATCGTTAAAGAAGAAAAACCCGTAATTAACAAATCGGATTTACGTCGTTCCGATACAAAATTCGATCTTTAGTCGCGTTTGAATAGGAAAATTGAAAATATATCGACGAACGTTTAAATGCGCCGTAGCGCAATAAGGCATTCAACGCCATACGATAAAGGTTACGTTATTTTCCAAATAATAAAAATAGTCGTATATTTTTGTAGTATTTCCCATTTTCTTCTCACGAACGACCATAAACATTTTTCGGGCCCGGTTTAACGTTCTTAATTACAAAACGTACGACCGCTCGTCGACCCGAAAAAGGTTCGCAATGCCTAGTTTGGCCGATAGAAATAATAATGATCGAATGAAATGCGTGGAGAAAACAATAACGTACGTGCGCTATAAATACGACGATGGCGATTATTTTACGCGAACAATGACCGAACCTCATCGCTTTATGAAAATGTATACATTTTGAATAAAGATCGAATCGATCGGAATCAATAGAGAATTCCGCCGTTAATCGAACGCGCGATCCGTAAAATTATTATTTTACGGCGAAAGTCTCTCCCAATGCATGTTCAGTAGACATTCAGCGAGAAAAGATTTCCCTCGATCTAAAAACAGACTGTAATACGTAATTGTATATGTATCTCACGTGAATCGTCGAAACTGGTTCTCAAGATACGTTCGCGTATGACGTAAGTTCAACGACCTTTTGCTCGCCTTTGCTACCATAATTTTATAATAATTTTAAACGTATATTATTACTTGGTAAATTAAATCATTATAGGCGTACGACTGTTGAAATAATTAGCGTTTTATATTCTAATTACGACGTAATACCGAACTTAATTATTTCGCGTTTTTCATTATTTTTTATACTTATAGTTTTTATTAAAATTAATTTCGTCAACTATCGTATACACATATATATGTTATATTTAAGTTTCAAAGACACATACACACATTTTATTTCTTCTTTTGAACGTTCAATATTAAAATTCTAATAAGAATCAGTAGTCGTGTATTTTTTAACGTAATTTTTATAGCACAAAGTTTACGCGCCACACGTTCGTCTAAGAACGACCAAATATGTGAACTATTGTGTATGGACCGTGGCTTATTGTACAATATTTACCAATTAAAAACGTGGCGAATAAACGTTTTGACCTAATAAACGCGTTATTATTATTAGTAATTCACGTTAAGCAAGCTGCAGGTAAACGCGATTGAAGTACTCGATTACGCTTCGAGCCGACGACAAAAAATTTAAACGAGTTAAAAAGTTTATATCGATAATATACTATAATATATTTTATACTCGTGCGGGTAAAAATGTCAAAATATTTATCTACTCCCTTAAAATGAGTTTTTAGAAATCGTTTTTTCTTTGTTTAACCGTTTTCAGACCTATATGGAGATGGAGATCGCGCAAAAAGTGTTCAATAATAATAATAATAAAGCGTAACGAATGTTGTCAAACGACGTCAAAATAAACTATCAAAACTACAAAATACGCTTTTAAAATAATAAACAAACTCGATGTTGTGCGTAGGTAATTGACCTGATTGCATGAATATCAAAATGATAATGATACGTTTCATAATTCATGGTTGAACAATTGTTTTTTAACCGAAAACACGAATGTCAAGAAAACAATAAAAGTCGCCAAAGAAACGACACACTGTTATTAAAGCGAAATAAATATATACATATATATATTTAGTAAGTATCAAAATATGATTAGCGTGTCAAGTGTCAAGTATAAAGCCATCATAATCTCGTACAAACGATATATATACGAAAAATTCCTTTTTGTCGAACATTTTCGAATCTACACGTTCTCGTTAATTATTTACGGTTTTAAATTAATTCGAACGCCATTCAAAACTTCCATTTTTTCATTCGGTTAATTAGCTAATTCGTTTCGATTATCAAATTTAATTTCTAGTTGCTACGTCATATATCGGTGGTCCAAAGTTCAATAACCACCAACAAATAATCCCTTCTTGATAAAACTAATGCCGCTGTGCTGTTGATCGCTGATAAATAACGATTGTTTTTAAGGAAACCCGGTCGTAAAAAAGCGACGCGTATAAACGGTTAAAAGTCAATTCCTGAATTATGGACAACGTGGGTACTCCCTACAGAGATACGTTGCGTGAGTTTTTTGGTCGGTCGAATCCGTAACTTCTTTATGTTAAAATCTTAAGTCGTAATATTATTTCTTTTTTATAATTTATTTATAATATTGTTATCCATTTATAATATTATTCGTTCAAAATATATAACCTGCCTAAAATATCAGCCGTGTTCAATCATTCACTTATGGATAAAACATACAAAGAATCGTTTGGATATACCGAAAACCGAAAGTATTTTACTAATTAATAAACCGTATTTTTAACGAGTTTTAAAACTTATTTTAGTTCCCAATACGTGCACCGTTATCGGTGAAAAGTTAATTACCGAATTCGGTTCGCGTTATACCGAAAACAAAATAAATAAATAAAAATTTTTTTGATTTCTTTTTTGTTATACCTAATTAACGAGAATTGAGATTTTTCAACTTGGATCCATTAATGTTGTACTTGATACGAACACGTTTCAAAAATGCTGCGAAAATAATAAAATACGTTCGGGAATCTCCTGGGTAACGCTAATAACCTGTTAAAAACTGGAACAATTAAAGTACGCTCAAAAACGTACAAAACTATGAAAATGTCGCCGTTGTTTGAACATTACCTTTATCCAAAAACGCGACGATCACATAAACGTACGTAAAAAAGCGCGCGCGCGTGCGCACACACACCAATAGATGTCGTTTTTAAAAAAAATTGTTATCGGAATTTCGAAAAACGTTGGATAATTTATTAAAAAAAATACGCGTACTTCTTGTTCGTTAATTGAAACGTTCTATACAAATTTATTGATCGTTACTGTAAAAAAATGATTAAGGTCATAAAGTAAATTACGACGTTGGCACAAATCGTAATTAAATCGAATTCCAATACGTATATAACGTAACAACGTGGAATATTATTAACGAACGTTCTATAAGCGTTTATAGTAAACTAGTAAACACGTGTAGATGGGTACAGTGGCAGGAAGTACTCGGTAATAATTTATACTGCATTACCTACGCTATTCATTAACACACGAAAGCCTATCCGAAATAACAATACACACGTGCACGTATTAATTCGATAATCGGCATTGACGGTTGCAAAGGTGGACACGAATATTCTCTCCCTCCATCCCTCCGTCTCTCGCGTCACCTTCGGGATTTTAAATGTGACAGATCAATTAACGCGTACGGTCCGAACACTCAACGACGAATAACTACAACCGGTATTTACCAAAATGTAGCAAATTATCGCCGAAAATTGCACGCGGGGAAACGCGCTCGATGACACGAAAATTGACCGAGTGAATGAATAGTACGTTAAAAATCCTACGGTCGATGATAATATCGATATATGCATAATACGTTACGAAATAATGAATCGAAAACGGTACGGTTTTACGACAAATATTGACGGGCGCCGTACAATGAGAGTATTGTATTGAGTAGTATTGATTCATAAAAACAACAACAACGACACGCGTGTCGTGTTAATAATAAATTTATATATTTATTCCGAAGCACCTACGTATAATTATGCGATTTTAATTATTTTATTTAGAGGTGTTATGATTCATCTGTGTTATGATCGAATAACACGGTACATTTAATTTGTATTTATCAATTACGTTCGATATTGTCATAATTTGATGTTCGTACGATTTTTCATACAGCTATACAATTACGTAAGTAGAATATCGAAAATATGTTTGAAAATACGTTCGTCAAACAGATTTATTAATAAATACGACGAACTTTTTAGTCGAACGTTTGAAAGGTCGTAAACGTTAAAATTATCTAAACCAATCTATCTCGATGTGGGTGATAGCGCCTCCTTGTGGGCGCTGGAAGCCTTCACAACGGGACAACGGAAGGTCCAAAGAAAATTTAAGGGCGTTGTGAGACGGTCTAGTAGGCGGGCAGGGGGAAGGCTGTCTCTCGTTTTTATAAAAAGTTCAAACGTTTTATTAAAAATCCGTTCATTTTTGTTTTAAATTTGTCGATTTTAAATGTATTTCGAATTAAACGCCAATTACGTCGTTAATTTCCGCCTTATCCCTATTTTCTCTTGTCAAGATCTTAGATACACTTACGCGCGCCCATATACGATATTTACGTGTACGAATGTATCAAGGCCGTGGCGGTATAATCGTTTGCTTCATTCGTTTTAAATCGTTCCAACGAATTATACAATTTTATATATTACTTACAAACGTTAAAAAAAATAAATCACGCTTAAAAACTCCCAATTAAAATTACATTTTAATAAATGTAATTTTAATTGGGAGTT